>JAYDZJ010000002.1:18586524-18597993 GCA_034509065.1 Eueides lybia
TACTTACAAATTGATGATAGTCGTTTTTTCCATATGTCATGGCATAACTTAACGCCACACTACACGAATATTTCTTACCAGAGCAAGGATAATGAAAATAACTGATTCTCTCAAGTGGAAATCAAACCTAGAATCTCATTACTATTTAGACCCTTTGCAGCTTAACCACGATGGCCTTTACCTACTTTACTATAATAAAACAATATTAATCACATTAGCAACTGCAACGTGTCATTTTCTAATATCGTGATTATATATCTCAACACATAAATATATTAACTTTGTATTTAAGATAGTGCTAATGCAAAACAAACAAAGTATTTTATTACTTAGCTTAGCTGACTGTTCACTTCGATATTTATTACTTGCTATGTGATAGCGCTGTTTTCTAATGCCCAAGAGATGCTATCGTCGTGTTAGAAGTCAATGTGTGACGTGGGATTTGAACTCGTTACTTATATGACTATAACTATAAATATTTAGAGAATATGTATGGTAAATAAAAATGGATTTGCAGATTTTTTTTCAGCTTCACGCTGTACCTCGTACATGGCAGGTCAGAGGGGATTTAGGAACCTTTAGGAAATAAAACACCCCGTGTCTCTCACTCCGTGAAAGTGGGAAACAGGAATCAGCCGTGCTTTGAATTTTTACCAGAGTTTAGTTAAATAAAAATATTTAATATTTTACTTGAAAATATGAAATATTTTATTTCTTCGAGTGAGGATCAAACTCATAATCTGTCGATTACAGTCTCACACTTGTGTCCCGACAATCCTCAGTCACAGCTAATAAGCCTGGGTAAAATATAGGGTGTACATACAAAAGTATATACAAAAGTTGCTCAGGATGAAAAGCAATTTCTGTTTATATAAAAAGTTTTTTAGATATGGAAAAACTGTTGTAGATCCGTAAGCTAATCTATAACATACGAGTATAATAAATTATAACTTCAAAATTAATAAGGAGAATGAGGTGATCTGTGTGAACGTCTGTAATACCTCGATAACTATACTCGTAATAAATCTGTAACTGATGCCCTTCAATCAACCTCACTGTCAATAAAAAAAAATGTTGTAAAGGTCGTTTTCTAGTGTGATAGCACCCAACATAGTGATTGAAGTTAAATAATAATGGAAATCAAAAAACAAAATAATATAGTTCAAGCGGGCGAATCTATGCGTGAGTCGCTGGAAGATAATATTTATATTGTATGTGTATTACATGGCTGAATTCGTTAGCAGTGATTCTTTAAGTGATTTTTCTTATTTGATGTTTGGATAACTTGTGCAAATTAATATTAGATTATGTTTAAATAAGTATTTAACGATCGATCTTGTATAAGTTTTGGATATTTGTATAAAATATGTTGTCAAGATTGAGATTATATCTTCGCGCTCTTACATAATTGTTATGTACGAGTAGATAAAGAAAATGTATGTCATGTTGAATAATCTGAGACAGTATTATTTTATGTACTAGGCGTTGTTTAGCTTATCAGTATATATCCCGCATATAATAGGGTAGGCAGAGGGAACCTGTGAACCTAGTGTTAAGACACCCCATTCCGTGCATTCGGCCAAATTGCGGTGGCGAATGCACGGAAATTGAGTAGCGAAGTGCTTTAAATACTTTCCTGTGTTTACGCACGCTTGCGCTCCTATTACCTATTTTTTTTTCTTTGATATTAATATAAAAGAAAAAAAAAAATATATATAGGTATGTTTACTATTTTTAAAGTGTTATTCTACGCTTACGAAAGAAACTTTAAATATTTAAATTTAGTAGAAAAAGGTAATAGGATATAATTAAGTCTATTGGGTATCCAGAGAGAAGGAATGACGTAATTATTATTTTCGTAGATTTTAAGCCGTAGAATGGCTATCTTGTTATTAACTTTTCTCGTAGGAGTATCGTTTACAATCCCTAACCTACCTTCATACCAAATTCTTTAGCTAAAACTTTCTAAATCCAATAATTTGGTAGTAGTAATAACCGAAGAGTTTAAAGATTAACATAAACAAAAACGAATATACAATTTAGTTTATCTACAACATTTATGTAAATATTAAAAGTTATATAATAAGATTATTTATGATATATGTAGGTACTTGTAGAACTAGTTTTGTAATATTTGCAAAGGTTATTAGCACACCTAGGATTAGGAAATCACTGCATAAATATATAAACTATCAGTTAAAAAAGTAATTATATGTTAAGGAATTATAATTCAAAGAAAACGTATCAAACTTTTGTCCATCGTTGTGTAATAATTGTTTGCAACTGTATACATATTGGTTGTGGGTTTGAACAACACTCGAGGAGATGGTTATGCTTCTTTCATTGATTTTTATTCCTTCGTCGTTGAATATTCAACTCAACATATAATACTTGTAAATAAAAAAGGCGAAGTGATATGTGCTTAACTGGCACGCTCGGAACGCCGTAATTAAAGAACCATACTAAATATAAAAATGACATAAATTGTATCCTATATATTATTCCGTGTAAGCTGATGCTACTGTAAAATTTTACCAAAGATACATTTAGATAAAGTATAAAACCTTTTTTATAGCTTCACACTGTATCACATGGCAGGGTAGACAGAGTTGGGAACCTAGTGTTAAGACACCGTTCCGCAGCAGACCTTAACACCTTAACGTCGCGCATGGCCTTGTTACCTGAGCGATGAAAATGAATATTAAATGTTCATCTAAAACTGTTCAATAGTTATTGTGGAACAATTGAACATCACAAACTTTCAATTTATAATATTAGTAGAATTTTTTTTTTTCGCTTCAGCTTGGAGTAGCTCTCGGGTTCCTCCTGCCGCCTATGATAGTTCGTTCTCAAGGCACTATAGAAGAAATTGGAGCTGATCTTCAGTTTATGTTCTATCTCGTTGCTGGTATTACGAGTGTACTGTTTGTGTTTATACTTTTATGTAAGTGACATTTTAAATTTTACTTTTCTTTATAAATATGTTTCGAGGAAGAAAAGACGTTATCTTTTCGTAAGATATACGGGGTTTAGTTACCGATTCTGCGATGAAGAAATGCACTCAAGAAGAGATACAGATGGCAGGTAGGGAGGATGTCTCAGTAAGTTTGGACAAAAACTTGCTCAGCTTTGTAAAGCGTGAAGTTAAAAAATTATACTACTCATTCGAAACGATGATTATGTTTACTTTCTTTGATTTTCTCATTGTGGTAGACAAAATGCGGCGTTAACTTCCGCCACTCAGCACGCAAAATAATTTGAAAAGGGTGAACATTAGTTAAGGAGCGTGAAGCTGCTTTAACAACGTATTGTATATTTAGCAATAATAAAAATATGAATAAATGATACTCTAGGTTCCTGCCTACTAAGTTCAGTTTAAGTCTCTTCCACAGTTTTCAAGGCAGCACCAGCCACGCCACCATCAGCGGCTGCTGACTTCGGCTCTAGCTTGGACTCCAACTTCTTCCAGTCCATCAAGAAGCTACTAACTAATAGAAATTACATATTACTTCTCATTTCCTACGGCCTCAATGTCGGAGTGTTTTATGCTATTTCTACCCTCCTCAATGAATTAGTGTTGACTTATTATCCGGTAAGATTTTATATATTATTATTTAGTTATTTTTAGGTTTATTAGCACATTGGGAATTGTAAACCCAATTGTTGTGGGTTCAGTTCTCATACTGGGGGATTAGTTTTTACCAATACCTTAAATTCGGCGGAAATTGGGGAACGTGAAGTGAAACGGAGTGTCTTAACACTGGGTCTCCAAGTTCCCTCTGCCTACCCTGCCATGTGCGGGATACAGCGTGAAGCTATGTGTGCATGGTTATTGCCATATTAGATAACAAATCTATATTCTTACAATCTGAACCTAAACATCAGCTTCTTGGTTTTTTCTATAAGGCACTCCTATTTCAATTTCTTTTCAAAATAAACGATATAATTTTAACTGAATTATTAACACAGAAATATACAGACTTGAGGTAAAATTTGTAAAGTTCTCCAAAGGTACTCCATAACCAGTTGACGATATCCACTTATAACCTACTTATAGATATCTGTATATTCCATATTAATGAGAGAATTTAAAGTAGCCTTCTGAATTAGATTTTTTATATGCCCTTTTTCTTATCTGCCATAAATTTAAATGGAGAACTGATTTTTTAACAGCTTATTATGCGTATGAATTTTGAAATATTATTGCAACACCATTTAATTTCATATGGTATATGTGACCGCTTATTTCTTACAAACCAAAAGTCACATGGAAATTATCCTCTTTGATTTACAATAAATACCTCAATGAAATGTTTTATACTATTTCAAGTAAGAAAACAAGCAGTGCTGTAGATTTTGAGATTTGACTCCTATAGTTATCCTTGTATCAACTAGGGAATTAATTGGGAGATATTTCTAACTGACTTATCTATTTTTAAATTAAATTATTATTCCAGGGCGCAAACGAAGATGCTGGTCGTATAGGGCTTGTGATTGTAGTGGCTGGTATGGTCGGATCGGTAGTATGTGGCCTCATTCTTGATAAAACCCATCGTTTTAAGGAAACCACGCTCGCTGTATACGCTGCTACTGTAGTGGGCATGATAATATTTACATTTACACTCGATTGTGGATATATAGGTGTGGTGTACTTCAGTAGCATTATTCTTGGGTGAGTCTTATTATTATATTTTGTATGTTTTTAATTTATTTTAAAGTATTTTTTTGTTCTGATAATTCAGTAATCATTTTAAAACTGAAGTATAAGAGTATATTATAGGATTTTTAGATAGGTGCAAACATTAAGCCGTGCTGTCGATGGGTATTGGGTCGATAATGTAAATCGATATAATTATATTCATGTCCATTTGCTTTATTGACATTTGACAGGTTGTGAGTTCGATCTCCACTCGACGAAATGAAATGTTTAATATTTTTAACTTTAATATTTAATATCCATATTTAATTGCTTTAACAAGGAAAAGTACGGCGTTGATATCCGCCACTTAATACGCAATTCCTAACACTAGGTTCCCAAGTTCCCTCTGCTTATCCTACCAAGTGCTGGATTCAGAGTGAGAGCTATATTTAAATTATTTCCATTTCGCCTTTTGAAACAATAACGCGGCTTTGAGATCCATCACTGAAAGACACAATTATTCGATAAATGTAAACAAATATAATGAAATAGAAAAACATTATAGCATACAAAATGCTAAACCTAGCAGAAAATACAAAAAAAAAACAACATACAGATTATGCAAAGGCACTCCTATTGCTAATATCAACTCCTCCCAGACCTACCATATATAAACCCAAAACGAAGTTTTCTTAATGGTAACCTACACGGAAAAAATAAGCATTATTTTTTTTATTTTGATTTCGATGATAAAATTGTAAACGTAAGCTGTATTAATCTGGGTTTTTCTATAGTTTAATGAATAAACCATTTATGTTTATATAACAGGAAAATGCTTAAAATGCTCTTAGACCTTGAACATTTAAAGTATCTTTTTGCGTATAAAATAATTTCAAAACGAGTTTTGCGGCGCATTTTGCAAGGAATGTTTATATTTTAACAACGACATTTAAAGATACAGTTTCCATTTGAAGAAAACTGTTTACTTCTATGTAATTAGTTTAATTTTTATTTGCGGCTTCGGCTTCGCCCTTGTGGTTATAGAAAAATAACTTATGTCTAATTCTAAGTAGGTTTTCTAAGTAACGATGACTGTAGGCTACATATTAACTACAAATGTGTTTTTATATAACGACCGCAATACGATCAAATACTAAATATATTGTTAAATAAACTACACACCAATACACAAGTTCTAAAAAAGTAGTTCTTGAGAAAACCGCATTTAACCAAACAAATTATACAACTTTACTATATTACCATAGATATATTAATGTTTATAGTTTTTAAACAAATTAAAATATTGAAATATTTATATATGCACTTACAGATTCTTTATGGCCGGTTATTTGCCCGTTGGTTTCGAATTTGCTTCTGAAGTCACTTATCCGGAACCCGAGGGTACTACGTCTGGGATTCTGAACGCTTGTGTGCAGGTAATACCAATTATTACTGTTAATAAATTTAAGTTTAACTTTAGTGTATGTACTGTCAGTCCTATAAGTTCCCCTGGTTTTCTCTGTCTACCCTGCTATGTATTGGATACATAGCGAGAAGCTATTATTCAAACATTGATGTTAAGCTAGATATAAAAAAATGTATGTCCCTCAGTTCTTACTGTTAAACCAGGTAAATATGAATTTCATTTTTTAATGACATTTTATTTGACATCTCAGCTACTATTTTAGTAGTTGAGGCCTCTCGTGGCACCGCGGCACGTTGTGCTGAGTTCAATCCCCATTTAATAAAGTGAAATATTTGATATTTTCTCTGTCTGGTAACAAGGCAAAGCGTGGCATTCACTTCCACCACATAATGCAATGCCTTCAAATCGGCGGAAAGTGACAAAAGGAACGGAGTGTTTGGGTTCCCCAGTTCCCTGACTACCCTGCCATGTACCAACGTGAAGCTGAAAAAAAATCATGTGTAATAAAAAATATAATTTATTAACAAATATCTTTGATTTTTTTTTTATTTAAATATCTTTTATTTTTAGGTATTCGGCATTGTTCTAACCCTGTTATTCGAATGGATGCTGAGCACTGTCGGAGATCGTTGGGCAGATTTGGCCATGTGTGCTCTTTTAGCACTCGGTACTGTGGTCACTGCTTGTATCCGCCCTGATTTAAGGCGACAAGCTGCACAGAATAAAGCATAAGATGTTTATTTTTTATTATTATTATTAAAATATTTATTTGCCAAGGAAAATGTCGTAATAAAATATGAATCTCAAACAAAAAATATATTTATTTACTTGAACAGATAAAAATTAATAAGAATAATAAAAGAGTATATAAAGTAATGTATATGTTTAGCAACATTTTTTTCGGTAAAGATTATTTCCTTGGCAACACTTATATGTTTTATATTTCTTGCATTGTAGCAGTTCGTTACCATAGTATAAACAATTCCAGAATTGATACTTGGACTACTAATTCGAAAATAAAATAAGAGGAGTATTATTTCTTTTAATATTCTATCTTTTATGACCTTCTTATAAAAAATATATTACTTCAATTTTATATTGAATATTTAACAATACTATTTATTCGGCGGTATATTAAGGTTCTAGAATGACTTCGCTTGAAATCGCTTCGAAGCTTACAAAGCTTTATATTGTAGTCTGTTGATAGAAATTCAAACAGTTTGAGATTCGCAAAATATACAATTTAGAAATTTTTGTAGAAGTTTTACTAAGAATCCTAGATAAAAGATTAATAAATGGGTAGATTTTAATAACTTAAATATTATAAAGTATGAAAACGTGACAATAATCAAGTGACGAAATTACGAATCGATATTTTATCTTATATATGTACCAAAGTAGCCTTTAGAGTTACAATAATATTTGTGATAGCATAATTTTACAGTAGAAGTTGAGATTAAGCAATTAAATTCCTGGCAATTCCTGGCAACATTAAATATTTAAGACTTTTTGTTTTTTTTATAAATATCTAGTATTTTCTAAATTAGCAATTTTATAAACGCACATTTCACACAACAGATAAAATTTTAAACTTTACCCTAATCATATATGTACTTTAAAAAATTTAGAACGGAAATACAAACTTATTATTATTAAGTCTGGTATAGTTGATTTTTCTTGCTACATTTATAATATCTAATAATTGATTTTTTTTTTCGTTTTTTATGTAAAATATATATGTGATATTATTTTTTGTATTTGGAAGTGCCAAGTTACGTACAGCCTATAATCGTATATAGTTTACAAAAACAAAATTAATTAAAATTTATATGACTTGTAATGATTCTAAACATTAATGCCAGCTCTATTTTAAATAATATATATAACTGAATTATTTCTCATTGTAACAATTTTAATTTTTTGCAGAATTTTAGCATTTAATAGATAATGCAATTTACTGTTTAAATAATAAAATAAAATTTATAAATATTTCTATACAATGACATGCTATAAAATTATTTAAATAAAGGGAGCTTGTTCATTTGCGACAATATTTATGTGATATCGGTGTTGCATTATACAAAAATAGAAAGAAATACTTTTCTATGGCAATATATTGATGAAATTTTATTTTCTATGTTTATTTAATACATTTAAATTTGTTTTTTTTTATGAGTGTCTCTTACATAACTATTTACTTACATTCAAATATTATACGATAGTATGATCTCTACATAAATCTAGACATGGTTGATTATTATAATATATAAACATATGGTTTTATATGATTATGAGCCCAAAAGTATGCGCCCATGGTGTCATCATGTATACAAAATTTATTTTACTTAACAATTATTTTCATAAGTATTTTGTGCAATTTTGACGCAATTTGGTAATTTTATATATTATTTTTTAATGTACCTACCTACTCATGTACTCGTATGAGTGACTTTGCACTAATCGTTATTACAACGAAATGAAAAAATATATATATTTACAAAATACACATATTATACATACATATAATACATAGTTCCTATGATTTTTCATGTATGCAGTTATTTAAAAAAAGGCTTGTGATTTTATTTTATGTAACTTAAAAGGATTTCTGTCTGTAAGTGTTAACAACCCAGTATTATTCTACTTTTAAGGAAAATGTTGCTTATGAAATAATTTATATTGCATCAATCGATTATACATGGAGATATGTGTGTGAAAAAATAGTTAATGGTTATATCAAATTAAAATGCGATGGATGTGCTATTTATATATTTATTTAGGTGACATAAAAGAGAATATTTTAAAATACAGAGTTGCAGTTTTTTATTTAGAAGCAAAAAAGGACCTAGAAACGACGTAACATTATAATGTTACGTTCCCTTAAATTTGAAATTAATTAGCAACAAAATAAAGTGGCATACTTGTTTCTTTCTAAAATTATTTAAGTTAATAGTATTTTCTTATTGATTTTTTAACCGTCCAAACGGTTACAGGGCTATAAAAGAGACAATCGGCGAGGAATACAAAAATAAATTCTTTGTGTATAATTGTTTTAGTTATTTATTTATTCATTTTTGATAAAATTTAATTGTATAGTAATAAATACATTCCTGGCAACAATAAAAATAATTTACTGTACAGTAAATTATTATTATGCTAAATAATATTATATAAAATGGGCTACAAATAAATGGGATTGACAATAAAAATTAAATCGATATAATTATAATGTATTTGAGTGGTGTTTAGCTTAAATCAAGTGTTTAATCAATATTTAATAATGAATGTAACGTAGGAATATTTTTATAGTGGTTTAAGATAGTATCAATAAAATAATGCTGTGAAAACAAAATGTTTGTTAAAGTAATGTTTTGTTAATAAGCCACAACCTTTAATAAAAACAATAAACTAGTAATATATTATTAGTAGTATTATGTAAGAACTAAATTAAAATGTTCAATAAAATTTGTTGATGTGTATTCATTGTGTTATTTTATTTTACACACCTATAATTTTTTTTGTACTAAAATAGTTTTAACTTCATAAACAGTGAAGTAGTATACATCTTTAATATGATTGCCTATTTCATCAGTTTATTTAATTGAACCATTGTGTTATTACTATCTATTCATAACTCTGTACATATAACTACCTATTCATAAATCTGTACACGTTATATACCCATAAAATATAATATGATGAATTTAGTTCATAAATAATTAATATAAATTGACAAGTATGAAACATATAATTTTATAGTTCATTTCATATTTTCCTTTATTATAGAATCTACAACTTAAATTTATATACGAGATAGTTCATTAGATTTTATCGATACCTACTCTTTACGCAATTTCATAGGTCGTTTTCCGAATTGTGCTCACAGCACAACGTTTCAACTGCTAACATGGGGTCCGATGTAGTGAGTGCGTCAACATCAGTTAGCAGTTAACTTGTGAGTGTGCTTACGAATTCAACAAGTTAAACATGAGCGCAGTATGCGGTGTAGTCGATGAAGATTATAAAATGCTTGTATTTCAAGTATTTTCCACAATCAAGGAAAGTGATGATAGTGAAATTGACGTGGAACGTAAAAATAACATCAATGCTTAAATGCTAACGGTCCGACCTGTCAGTACTGTAAGCATTAGGTAGTGACGTCACATGTGACGTCATAGCATCCACAACGCACAACACGACTAGACCGCACGTTGGTACGCTACGAGTGCTGTCAGTACAATTCGGAAAAAGGTCATAAAATTGATATAAACGCACTTGTCATCCCTATCCCTAGTTGTCAGTTACGTTGCCATGGCGGTATATTCGTATTCAATGTTTACATGATTAATATTTAGAAAGATGATAAGAAATAACTGTATATAACTGTTTCTGTTGTATAATCCTTTAAAGTATTATAGTTAGAAATAAAAAATAAATAATATCAACAAACCAAATAGAGCGGATGGTGAATTTTGTTTCAATCAAATGTATATATTTCGAAGGAAAATAAAACCGGCAATTTAAAATACACATTTATATAAACAGTTTTATCATGAATGATAGTAAAGACAAAATCGCGTATAATATTTGTAAAAGTCACACACTTAAATCTGAAAAGGGTAAGTTATTTTATTCAACATCTAAAACTTTATTTTGTTAAGCTTCTTATGTAAAAATAATTTATTTTATTTTTTTAGATATATATAGACTATGTCCATCAAAGCTCAGTAAGGAAGAGTTGGAAAATCTTTATTTTGTATTATTAGATAATAATAATCAACAAAAGAAAACTATAAATAGACAAATAGATGAAATTAAAGTTCTGAATACTAAACTACAACGAAAAAGTGGTCAAAAAGTTATTCTTGGTAACAGAGACTGCTGTAATAGCAGCAAGGTTATAATAAATGATCAAAAAGAATCGTAAGTTCATAGATATTACATTATTTTAAAAACTATACCTATATTTTTTTATGAACACATTACTTAAAGAAAGTCATAAGCATGATATACCATAGACATTATAATATAACTAAAAATTATTATATGGAAATTAATTAAATAATAAAATAGTAAGTAAACATTGACCATTTTTGTGTATTTATTTTTGCAAATGATTTGAAAATAAAAAGTTTAAAGTAAAATAATTTCTTCATGCTGTACTCCTTACATGGCAAGGTAGGCAGGGGGAAGTAGTATTGAGATTCTCCATTCCATTTCCCAATTTCTGCCGAATTTTAGACATAGCATGTTGAGTGGCGGGACTCAACACCACTCTTTGCCTTATTACCAGAATGAAGAAATTGAGTTAATCAAATATGTAAATTAATACTAAATTTAAAAACGTATAAAAATTTGGACGAAGCAGGATTCGAACCTGCGCCTCTGGAAATCCGTTCCAGCG
>JAYDZJ010000007.1:29587-42564 GCA_034509065.1 Eueides lybia
TATATATTTGCCTAGGTTTGTATAGATTAGAAGAAAAATATACTTACAATCATCTTATTACACGTGTATCTTATGACAATAATAATAAGTAGCCTTCCATAAATCTAGTTAAAATATTACATTTCCGTTAAAAAAAATAAATAATTATAAATTGGGCAAAAACCTCAAGCCTCAACCTCCTAAACGCAAACGGCGGATTGACGTGTACAGAATTTGTATTTTTCAAAAAGTAAATCGGAAATAAAAGGAGGCTCTCATTTTCGCGAGATATTTTCGCATGGCGCAGTAAGGAGCCGGTGTTAAGACATTCCACTGTCTATTTTTCAACCAATCTTTAAGATAGCGAATGTTCCATGGTTGAAATAAATATAATGAATTAATTGTAATTATTTTAAATAAAAAAAAAATTACAATGATTATATACGAGTATAACTGCCTTAGTTTATAATTTATATTTTACCAAAAAAAGACTGCTGTGAACAGTATTTTTATTAGTTTCTCTGGATAAATTTAGGTGTTCGTGACAATCACTGATAATTTGTTTCATGGGTTTTTTTTAATTAGTAAGAGTACTCTACTAATATAATAGAATGAATAAAATGACTTCATATTGAGAAAATCAAAATATTCTCAAAGATAGCAAGATAGCAAATGAAAGAAGTTCTAAAGCACCTAATGTTTTTTTCCGTTTATTGTAAATGTAAATGAAACACATCTACCGTTTTCATTAGTCATGTACCACAACATTCTCACAACATTAAAAGAACAATTTATCTTAGTAGCGAAAAAAAACGCGATTGAAAATTGTAAGTCTGTTTAAGTCGATTACTAGTTTGGCAATTACTCATACTACCAATGCAAGTGTGCAGGTAAACACAACAATGCGCATTGAGATCGTATGACGTGTGTCACTCAGGTCAGGTCTCAGGTAGTGCTGGTTCCCACCACCTTCTGCGTAACTAATTAGCGTATTCTGTTTAAGACAAAGCAAACCCCTTAATTCGGCTTAAAATTGCATATTCCTGTAAAATTTTAATCCTTTACAAGATAACCGGCTTTGAAAGTAATAACAAATACCGACAAATAAAAATTATACTGTGCTAAAATAATATATTTTTTAATATTTTTAAAGTACCATAATTAGGAAGTAGAAATACTTTTTTAGGTCCTGTATAGAGAATTAAACGTAGCGGGATTTTGAAGCCTAGCCTCTTGAAAACCGCCCAAGACTATCACTCCTATCACGTTCTAAATGAAAAAATATTCAATACCAGTTCATAAGTAAGCGGTAAAAAACACAAATGTTTTTTTACTTACTGACAAATTAAAAACAATATTTTAACAAACATTATAAAGATAGTTTGAAACAGCCCAATTTGCTTTTATTACTAATCAAAATGAAATAGCTATAATTATAGTAACGAGGACTTGGCTGGTATCAGCCTTCCGTTGCCATTAATAAATGTGGCTCGCGAAGTTGAGTCGGCAGTAGAATATATAAGCTGCGCCTTGTTGCGTGTCTTATCGGGCAAGGACGCTGGAACTTATCCAACTGGCACACTTAACTCATGCTTCTTCAGGTTCAACTCACTCACTCACTCAGCTTCACACTGTATCCCGCACATAGCATTGTTAGCAGAGACTTAGGAGCCTAATGTTCAATGTTAATACACTCCGTTGTACTGCCGTTCCCTACTTTCCGCGTGAGTAGCGGAACGCAACGCCGCGCTTTGCCTTATTACCAGAGCGAAGCTGTATGAATGTAATGTTAAATGTTTAAATTAAGAATATTAAATATTGAAATATTTATTATTTTTAATTTAAACATTTATTTATTTTCCCCCGAATGGGGTTGAACCCAAAACCTGTCGGTTACAGTCACACGCTTGTGCCGCTGCGCCACGACAGGCCTTATACTCGTATTTGCCTCTTGAATCCATGATAATATATTGTAAGTTATAACATGTGATAGAAACAAATAATCTTTTTAATTTCCTTGGCAGAACTGTCGACGTGTAACTAAGAACTGGTATACATTGTTCTTAGTTACAACGTATTGTAATATAAAAAATCTTTTCTATGAAGATAATTTCCTATCACATAAATGTCAACTCGTGAGAATGTGCCATATCGCACGCGTGCTGGGTCAGCCAGTTGCACCATGTCGCCAAAGTACAGATAACGTAAATAGTAAGCCCTGTGGTACCAACACCACATGTTACTGGCACTCTCCTTGCTCGCCGCTGGACGTCATTGTGCGCTTGATGAAGTCGTCTCTGGCATTATTTGCTTATTGTTTTTAACAATCGCCGTATTTTTTGTAGAATGTTGTTGTGGTGTAAATCATAATTGGTTTTGAGGCAGGCCTGCGTAATCCGTAACTCAAAACAAAGGATCATCGACTGTGTGTGTACCGCGCGGCGGGGCGTCCGCGGCGCATCGCACGTTGCACGCGTTTTTTCGCCGCGCGATACTCGGAACCGATCGTCGCTGCTCCCGCGCAGACCTACCCGGACCGTTAATGTGATAAAATTTATTGGTTCCCGGGAGAAAGCTCGCGATCTGATGATTTGTGGGGAGACGCGACCCGCCGCGGACATGTTTATAGACAGCGCGGTTCACGGAAACAGTATAATGTGCTGATCGCCGATGACAGACGTTACGATTGCCCCCTGTTGTGTTATTGCCTTTTTTGACTCCTTTTTTCTGCTGATGATGTGAACTTGTCGAAGTTACTCTATTAAACTGTATAATTTAGTAGTCACACTTGACAACTCACTTAAATATGAAGGAAATGATAACCTACTTAATGTGTCAGGACAAATATGTTGTTTGTCAAATACTTATTTATTTTACAATAAAAAACAAATATGTATGAAAGTAAACTAATAGTTATATTCCCATTTTTTCATTGAATTCCGTTGGTAGGGAATGATCGGGTTAAGATAGATCAGCCAGGATTAAGACCTGCATAATGCATATAAGAGTTCTATATATAGTAATATGGAATTTAGTTTACTTGATCTTGATGTAATCGTAGTAGTACCGCGGGAGTTATATCTACAACTGCACGTAAGGGTGGTGTAGGTCGGCGCGCGATAACGCGACACACGTGCTGATATTGCTTATCTGTCTCTTTAGTGCTCAGCTGAGAGCTTGTCATCTAATTTTCATATTCGTTGGAGGATATTTATTACACTGGACGGAAATTTGACGTCGGGATTGAGGAAGGGTAGGTTTCATAAAAATTATACAGATACTTACTATAATGAAAGTTTTGCACGGGATCTATATCTATGATATTTCCATTCCCCATGCTCTCATATACATGGGAAACCTGTAAATAAATATTTTTTTCAGCGGATTTAAAAAGGTACGTTTTTCAATTATCAATATATTTTTTGGGGCCCGATTTGAAATATCACAATAAGTAGTAGAGGGAGTAAGGCTGGCTCCCACTCGAGTGGGTGCGTGTGCGCCGGGAGGCGGGTCGCGGCCGCGCTCGCCCGCCGGCCGCAGTGCCAGTCGTCACGCGAGCGTCACCGCGAGTGCACGTGTCTCTTAGGTTAGTCATCTGACGGAAGTGTGTAGTTAGTATTAGATATTATGTTGCACGACGCGTGGTCCTCCGCCTGGCACCGCGCAGAGACCTTCGAGCTCGACGCCTACATTGACGAAGTAAACAACAACTGCCTGAAAGGTTAGTACTTCCACACTACAACGATAGAACCTACCTGCGTGTTGTGTTGGCTCTCATATGAGACATATAAGTGAACCTTAGTGTACCAATAGATACTAGTACTAGGGTATAATTCTTAGGACTAATATCTTATTATTATGTTTGTAATTTAATATAATATTTATGTACATTAGGCTGTGACTGGGTCTCCATATTATAGCGATCCAAGTATCTATATGTTTGTAGAAGGTTTCTCATTTACAACATGTGGTGCTCGGTGGTAGTGGTAGGCTGGTAGCAATGAGAATGATGCGTTGTTGTCTATTGTGTGCACACACGTGCGCGCGGCGCGCGTCCAATGGGCGCCCCCGAGCAGCGAGTAACGGTCCGTTGTGTGCGCAGAGGGCGAGGCGGAGTGCGGCGCGGGCGCGGGGGGCGCGGACAGCCCGCCCCCGCTGGGGTTCGTGTACGCCCCCGAGTCGCCGTCCCACTCGCGCAGCTACCAGGAGCTGCGGCCCGCGCACGCGCACACCTCCCACGCGCACGCGTCACACGCGCGCGACATGCAGGCCTACGCGCACATCGAGGAGACGCTGTTCAAGTCGCCGGGGGCGGGCGCGGCGCCCGGGGGCTCCACCGACGGCGCGTACCTGCGCGGGCGCAGCCCCGAGCTGAGCCCGTCGCCGGAGCGCCGCGACGACTACCGCGCGCTGCACTACGAGCCCTACGCGCCGGCCCCGCCGCCGCCCTACACGCACGACCACCACCACCACGTCGATGGGTGAGTCTTTAAATATATTTATAACGTTATATCTTTACTATAATATGTGCCATAGTGATTTATCGGATATTTAATAAAGGAAACGAAATATTATTTAACATTTTATGATGTTAAATCCATCAATTTTTAAATTAGAAAAATTTTAACTTATATGTGAAAGGGTTCTAAAGTCAAAAATTTTGTCTCTGTTGCACTTGCTTTTCGTTGGTAACCTACAATTATGCAGTCATCCCATAAAATAAATAATAATAATCAAACGATTAATAGTCACTTATACCTAGTAAAAATACAGTAGGAAATTTATAGGCCTAAAAGTAGAACTAAATACCTACAGAAATATAGATTCTATTCTATACTAAATTTATAAACCATTCGTTCACTTAGTTGGTCAGAGCGCTTAGACGGTTTCCAAGTGTCGCGGGCTCAAACTCTGATTCGTTCAAATTTTTATTCAGTTTTACATTTAGTATTTTTCTGTCCTAAGTGTGGAATAACAGATTAAAATAGTAAAAAATTGTACTACTTAGTACTTAGTACTTAGTCCATAGACAATAAGGAATTCTCTTTCAAGATCCATAGTCTTTGATGTAATTTTTCTTTAATTCATTTAGAAAATAAAGTCGATTTTTAATAACATAATATGTAGCATAATGCACAATTAACTCATCGATCATGTTATCCTGAGATCGTACTATCAATTTACCCGAAAGACATTTCTATTTATCTCCTTCAAAAGTGGAGTGTTCCAGCACTAATAGTATTACACATTAGATGACGCGGCGTCATTAGCTGCTGCCAGTAGCCCCTTACACCTTACACACTTCTTATCTTAATTGCTCCTCCGCAAAATATTTGGAACGTTCACTTGTTTGACTTTCCCCAAAATTATTATTTGTCTATTTTGAATTCAACGTAAGTCGTTAGCTTTTAGAGTTTGTTATTTTGTAAGAGCGTGTATCTTAATACTAATATACTTTTAGAATTGATTTCAAACATATATATTTTTTATTAAATTAAAAGAATAACCATTCCTTTTGTCAATCTCATACTTATTTGTTCTGATTCGTCAATAATTATCAAACCGAATAAGATAACTTTATTTTGCAAAAATATAACAAAATTAATATCATTGAACTGATTTGGAACACTAAATCTCAAATCTCTCTACAGATCAATAAATTTATTAAAAATTAAAGCTATTGCCAGATATAAAAACAGTTCGATGATAATTCAATTTCATTTCGTACATTTGCAATAAGACAGTAAACAATCGCGGCTGGAAACATCGTAGAAACAAATAAATGCAAAATTCAATAGTGTCCGTAGAACAAAACACTTAAAGAATATTTGTTATTTTCCTTCAAGTCTATTTTTATTAGTTAGTTAGTAAATTATCCTCATACCTAATGTATGTTGAAACAGGCAACTCGTTAGTAAAATGTCCACTTGTTTACTTTGTATTGTTACACATACGAGTACAACACCACCGCCGGACATCTTATTATTCTTTATCAGAAAATATTCATATCATTAGACATTTAGTTTTATAAAGATCGTCAAAGTGCTAAATACATAAATTTTGATAAAATACTGATTCCAGTATTTTGGATTTGTCTGTAATTCCTAGTCATTGCAAAACTAATATTTACGACAAGATAAAAGTTACTTAAGATTAAGTAAAGACTCTCGTACTAAAGATGAAAAAATTGAAAACACATCTACACTTAAAGAAAAAATAGCATACTTTGAAATAAAATATATTAAGACGCTCAGCTGCAAACGTTGATTTGTTGTCGATTCTAGTAGTAGTATTTATGATGTCCAAAATAACAGAATTTTGATTTCTTAATGAATATATGTTAAATAAATAAATTATCTTTGACTGCTTTATCTATATTCATATCCTTAAGTTTACATTTTAAAGGCAAAACCATTGCATAAAATGAATACTGCAACGACACATTACTCAAATAATTACGCGTAAAATTACGCAATGCAGATAAAATTACACAAGTGTTACATCTGGAGGCAGAGCCTTATCGTTCTCATCTGGTATCGCGGAACTCCGCTTATCTAACAACAACACTACTGAGTTATATTACAATCTGCCCATTCAGGTTATTATATTTTATAATTAATTAATTAACCGAATGTAAATAAAAATACTTAAAAACAGCATAATTGACTTAAATTAACTACATATACGAAAAAACTAATACAAGACAAGAATCCTGTTGGAATGTCATTTTTCTTGTATTCCAACTTTATAAAGATAATTATATTACTTGAGATTTTTCTCTTCTTATAACATGAAACATAAGCAATAGTTGAGTACAAATATTAAAGCCGTAATTATATATTACGTACAAAAACTATTAGCCATCTACATTACTGCCAACAAGTTTAGAAAAATTACTTGTTTGTCCCAGCCTAGTAATTTGATCAATAACGCGATCTAAAATGAAGCATTTTGTGTCCTGTCTCTGAATAAATTATAATATCCCCTAAATATTATAATATAATAATGAATAATGAAGTACAGAGTGTTATCTGTCTGTGTCCAGCGAGCAGGCAGCAGGCAGGTATAGGCAGGTACAGGCGCAGGCGCTACGTGCCGCCGCCCGCGCTTGCGACACGCCGCATTCCAACTCCTCACGTGCGGCGCTCGCCACTCGATGCAATGCACAGTAGTTTTCCATTATCACACATCGGACATTATATTTATTTATAGTCATCATTTCGATGTTCTCACTTTCTGAACCATTTCAAAATTCGTAAGCCCAAAGTTTAAAAGTTGACACCAAGCGTGAGAAATTCTGCATTTAATCTGTTCACTGTAATGCCACTATATGAATATTAAAATTGTGTAACCTTCAAGTCACCATACTCACAAATTTATGTATTTCGTTATTGTACAATTTGAAGATTTGCTAAATTTGCATTATAGGTAGCATTTATAAAAATTGAAATAATAAAGGGTACAGATTAGTAGGTAATGTTAATCTCTGTTATGTTGCAATCGCTGAAACTTTTTGGTATTGATATATATTTGTTGGTAGAACGTACTTAAACGAAGTGGGAAATTTCCAGTACTGAACATTTCTCTAATAGCTTTCTTCGTGAATTGTGTCCCAATACACTTTACAAGTATCTAACGCAGAGAGTCAACAGAGTGCCCTCTGCGGTCGGTACATAACGGTCTGCGGTCACTGAAGTGTTCTTTTTATTAACTACTTTAATAACCAATTAAAAATAACGTTACTCTGCGGTCGTTTTACATCATATTTAGATTATTTACGTCACTGCGTTACTCATTTGTTTATTATAAAACTTGAAAATCTAGCGTACCTTCTCTCTATAAATACCTGTAAGTACTTATATTGCTTAGTAATACTGTATAACTTATATGTTTACCTGTATATAGATGTAATATAAAAAATTTAAACTTTTAAAATAGTTTTCTAAATTGAAATTCTGAAAATAGTAATTCTATAATAGGTATGTAACAATTTTCAGAAAAACGAGTGTCCATTCACAAAATAACAGTTTTGTAGAGTTTGTAAGTTTGGTAGAGCGTTGTTATCGCGCAATTAGCGGCGCTATCTGCACATGTGTGCGTGTACCGCTTCTTGTACTTACAGTACTTGTAGTTCACGGCGTGTATGTGTGCGTGGGCGTGCGGGTGTGCGCGCGCGCAATAGAGCGTTGTAGGTAGGTAGGTTTAATTGCTCCGCTCGTAATAACGCTGGCATTGTTTACACAAGCGACATTTATTTTTGTAATTTTATTGTCATTGGAACGGAATTATCTAGAAACTTTCGTAACGTTTCCGAACAATATAAGCTTAATGCACCGTCCACAAGTACGAGTACACGTTGTCCACGAGCTGAGCGGAGGTTCAGAACGGACATAACCAAAACGGAACCCTTATAGGATAAATTTGTTGTGCGTCTGTAAGTGTGTGAAAAAAAATTCAAGCTGAAATTAAAAACAAATACCCAGGTTCTTAGGGCACAAAAAATCATTATGAAATTTGTAAATGATGCAATTAAACGATACGATTATGCATCGTTTTATTGCATTTTGTATGAAATGTATTGCGATATCAAAACCAAAGACCCTACTCCCCGTAGACTTATAATTACTAAGTAATGCACGAAGTACCTAACTACAATACAAAAAGAAAAAAAATGCAAAAAGTGTAAATCTCTAGACTTAACAGAAGAAAGTAATTTCAAATTTATATTTGTTACTCGCCGTGTAATCAAAACCTATAAGATATTTACCGTCTACGGTATCTTATTCTTGGTTTTGAAGCTATATGCCAATTTACGTAATTATAGATCTATCTAGATTTAAAATTAATTTTGTCGTATATTACAGATAGATACAAGCTATTATAAAGTTATTGTAGTAAACCGCCCGCACTTTCAAGTTCTTTTCCCGTTGGCCTGCAACTCTGAAAACGGTACGGGATACTTGGCGGGCAACCGGTTTATTAATGTTAAAGTAAATCATCTTATGGAAAAGAATACATTGGATTATAGTATGGCTTAGTCAGAGTTGATATGTATACTTTTTGTAAGAAAAAATTAAGTGTGGAGTAATATTTTAAAAGTCCCTCTTTCTTTGATGTCAAAATAGGTGCATATAAAAAAGAGTACAAAGGCATAGATTTCTCAAGAAAACCATGTAGGTATATTACATCCGTATTATATTTTAGAATATTAATAAGTTATTATATAGTAACTACTACATATTTTGTTATTTTTTATAAGTATAAGAAATAAGGAAGTCACGTCGAAAAGATTCCATTCGAACGATATTTACACAATATTCGATAGTTCATTTTGTCACATTGAGTTTAACTTCCTAGAACGATTGTCAAATGAATCAGTGCCTCTTTGAGTCACATTTGTGACTTCCATAAGTGAACTGTGATTTAGTTCATGACAATGACCAGATCCCATCATAAATGAGTTTAAATATAACTGACGAGTTACTATTATTACTTTGATACTATGTATCTGTAAGTATGGTATTAATGAAACACAATCTGTAGCAGCTCGACAGTGGGCGTCTGCCGCGTGGTGCTCGTTGAAATATGACAGTAAAACAAGTATTTCTTTTTGAAATATTCACGCATATTACTTCACGCTGTACCCTCACATGACAGGGTAGACAAAAGGAACTTGGGAACATATTGTTAAGACACTCCGTTCCCTTCACTTTTCGCCGAATTTAAGGCATTGCGTGCAGAGTGGCGGAACTCAACGCCGCGCTTTGCAAAAAAATATCGTTATAACTATCGTATTTATACGTGTATGAACTCTTCCTATATAGACTACGTTTTATTGAGAATGCTAAAGTGATGTTGAAACAAAGATATTTATTTACAAGAGTTCTGGAAGTTTATTGAGTTAAAAATACTTCAAAAAATACTTCGCTATAAATGTCAAAAATCTATATCAAGAACACTGATTTTTTTCATCATATTGTCTCTTCAAGGTGTTAGAAAATTCTCATTGGATTTGCTAATGACAGCGAAATGTGATCGTCGTCTGTCCTCGGACTGCGGAGCTAGCGCTAGGTGTGTAGAGTGTAGGGTGTAGGCTGTTAGGCACTCGGCAAGCATCGATACGGTCAGAGCCATTAATGCTCGCCTGTAGGTGTGCCTTGACAGACGCCTGTGTGCGTGTTCCACGAAGCTCTGAAATGAGTCGCACTTCCGTCCGACTGTTAACCTACTAACGCGACGTACTCGCACAACAATCTACAAGCACTTTACTACTTTATTTTATTGAAAACTGCGAGCACATACTGCGCCGTGGCGAATGCTGAGGTCAGTTTTATGCGACAACTGCAGGTACAGGTATTTTATGTTCAAAAATAATTCGTATCAACATACAACGTATATAACGTTAAACGGCTTTCAGAAATTATAAAATAATAGATCATAATAATACTAGTTAAATATCCATGTTCCAATTAGTTTTACCTTCGTACATCTCTCGTCACGCATATCACAGATCTTAGTATAAGTCCTCAATTACCATACTCTTAAGTCAAAGTCTTCTATAATTACCGCGTGTTAAGTTAGATAATGTATGTTAATTGTTTAGGAAGAAATTCGGACGAAATAACTATGTCTATTTAGTTTCTTTAACTAGGTAAAATAAAACTAGTTATAAAAAAACTATTTTGTTCGTTCGCGTTAAATATATTTACATATAACGACCCACTTTTTGTTCAATGTCAAACAAAAGGTATTTGACGATCTGGGGATTAATTTATAGCAAATGCGCTAAGTAGTTGAGCAAACGCGGGCGGGACGAGAACACCTTGTGCAAATATATATGTAGGTACGGTGAGGGGCTTCGAGGATAGGCTTTTTTTATGTAAAAACAACGGAAGAGCATAAAAACATAACGATTGTGTGCAAACCAACGCGCCTCATGAGGGATACCTAGCTCTATGTATAAAACTTATTATTATACAATATATACCGCATTAACCACAAATTAAATATATTATTAGTTACCTTGTCAAAGCCAGTTGTAGTTGTGAGGTCGATCCCCACTCAGAAAATTACATATTTAGTATTTTCATTTCTCCTCAAAAAGGCAAAAAAGCAATGCGCGGCGTTGAGTTTCGCCACTTAACACTCAATGATCGAAATTTCGCGGAAAGTGGGGATGAAAACGATTAGGGTGTCTACACACTAATTACTGCCGATCCTGCCATGTGTATCGTGAAGCTGGATAAAAAAAATGTTACCGATGCTTAGTTTCCATGAAAATACTAACTCATACCTTTGCTTTTCTATTATTAATATTAAACAACTCATACGATATTTTTGGAACATATAATAAAATACGATACCCAAACAAATCTCTTTGGTGTTTCATGTTATTAATATTTAAACAATTTGTATACTGGAATTAATATATAGCAACTATTGTTACTTTCCACGATAAATCGTGCTAATATTATAATTGTTAATATTTTTGAGCAGAGTAGACTGAGGGAACTTGGGAACCTTGCGTAAAGACAGAAACAGTGATAAAACTCAACGCCGGCCTTTTCGGAGTTTTTGATCGCTAGTATACTATATAAAACAACTAGATGTTTTCATTTCTAACGAGGACTTAGTGAGATTATTGCATTTAAGTAAAACAACTCCCTAGCTTATAAAATATTAATAAAGTATGCGTAAAAGTATAGATCACTTACCTATACACATATTTCACTGGTAGCTAGCTACATAGTGTGTATTACGTAGTACACGCCTCAGAGATGCGCCCACGCATCCTCACCAGCGCGCTGTACCTTCACGTGAGAACTAAAACCTGGCGCATTTTTATCACACGCCCTTGATCTGATGTAAACAAATGAAATGTAACGCTATAGCCACTTGTTACTGTGGAGGTGTTCGACGACACCTTGTATGGATTATTATTAAGTCAATTTAATTGAATATATGTTCGCGTATTTTTTTAATAACTTTACCTATTTTATGTGAGGCCTGTCGTGGTGCAGCGGCTCAAGCTTGACTGTAAACGACAGGTTGTGGGTTCGATCCCCACTCGAGGAAATGAAATATTTATATATGTTTCATTTCTTCGCTCGGGTAATAAGGCAAAAGCGTGGCGTTAAGTTCCACCACTCAACACTCAATGCCTTAAATTCGGCGGAAAGTGGAGAACAGAAGTGGGACCGAGTGTCTTAACACTACCCTGCCATGTGCGGGATACAGTGTGAAGCTGAGTTTACTTTTTTTGTTTTAAGTACAAGTACCTACATTATATTTAGAAAAAGTAGGCGTCTGCTTATCATAAAACAAATGAAATAATTTAGCTGTTATAACTAATGCTACTCACTTATAAAGATAAATATTAATTTAACTTTAACAATGTAAACATACCATGAAGTGAACATATCGAGATGGATTTCCATATTCGACTTCTGATTTATTTCTTCTTTCAGATATATAGATATGAGTACTTTCAAAGCTGAATCGTCATAGTATGAAATCTATTTTATTATAAACAATGTATTTGCTTACAAAACTCCAATCTCTCTGACCACTAAGCCAAATCTCATCGAGCTTCGTCGAAGTTCTTATACGCTTAATACAATCTATTTATATTGTTAGCATTTCTACGTTTTATTTTATGTTTTTTATATAAAAGTGTGTACTAAAACGGTTTTTTCTAGTGTGATGGGTTGTCTCGACAAACATTCTCTATCTCATCTAGTTATCAGCTTCACGCTATATCCCACACATGGTAGGGTAGGCAGAGGGAACTTGGGAACCTAGTGTTGAGACACTCCGTTCCACGTCCGTTTCCCACTTTCCGCCGAATTTATGGCATTGCGTGTTTAATGGCGGAACTAAACGCCGCGATTTGCTTTGTTGCCGGAGCTAAGATATGAAAATATGAAAAATTGAAATTGAAAATGTCAAGCATTTCATTTCATCGAGTCGGGATAGAACTCACAACCTGGCGGTTACAG
>JAYDZJ010000007.1:271669-283696 GCA_034509065.1 Eueides lybia
AATTCACTATTGCATTGCGTTTTTAGTACCACATTGTCCGACCACACCACGACAAAATAATTGATCTTTTCTTTTATTATTTCCATTTCTTTAGCTTCATCTGTTATACAGAGTAACAGAAGGAACTTGGGAACCTAAATTAAACATACAACGATCCTATTAAAACACATCCGTTTCCCACTTTCCGCTATATTCTTGAGACATTGCTTGTTAAGTAACGGAACTTGCCGCCACGATTTGGCTTATTGTCACGAGGAAATGAAAATATAAAATATTTCATTGCCACAAATTGGGATCGAACCCACAACCTGTCACGTTTACAATCGAACACATGTGCCCCGCCATAACAGGTCCCATATTTATTATCAACAAGTTGTTATCAGTTTAAATTTATTAAGTAAAATACATTCTTACATTCAATATATCATAAGTGTAATTTGAAAGTAAAAATTTGTATCACATATTTTTTTCTTATCGTACTCCATCGAATATATTTATAGTAAATTAAATTACAGAACCACCTGGTAGAAAAAGACAAATGTCTTTTATTGTATATTGTATAAATTTCTATAGAATTGTTCGCGGCTTTACCTATGTAGACTCCTGACTTGGGCACCTTATGTTCATTTTGTTCCCTTTAAGACTGTACCAGTTCCTATAATTTGCTTAAGATTTTAAAGTTTGACGCCTCACTTAAGAAACAACGAATAAAAATTTAAACGTAGCGGTTTTATGAATATCTCTAGTAAGGCAAAATCTCTAACAAGGCAAAAGCGCGGCGTTGAGTTTCGCAACTTAATATGCATCACTTCAACGATTTTTCGGAAAATGCCTCCCTGCCTAAAAATACTAAATTATACTCACACCTAGGTGAACAAACTAAAAAAACCAATGAGTTTTAAAAAAAAGCTTCATAAAACTAAAATTCATGCATACATTTATAAATAGAGATGGTCAATCTTACAAAAAACGTATTTATCTCGGCTATGGCGGTACCCCCAAGGTCCCGGGGTCGACGGCCTGTCCCGTTATTCCCGGGTAATCCCGTAAAAAAGGACGATGACCGCCCAAACAGCTTTTTTACCTTTATTATATTTCGGAGAGCGGTATTTTGTGGTCCTTTTGCTTATATAATAGTTTCTTTCATAGATTTACTTTGTAGCTTCCGCTTTTATGTGATAGGGTAATTTTAAACGATTTGTTGTTAAAGTCAGTAAAGAGGACATATAAATATATATATATATACAAATATGTATATGTTGTGGCTTCGATTCTCACTCGAGGAAGTGAAACATTGAATATTTTTATTACTTCGCTCTAGTATTTTTTTTAATGAGAAGGATGTGTTTTATCACTAGATTCCTAGGTTGCCTTGATCTACCCTGCTATGCCAATACAGTATGAAGCTAAGAAAAAGATATTTTCATTGTATACAACGCCGTGCTTTGTCTTACACACTTACATGTAAATGTATATGAAATTACAGAAATGCCCCTGAGCGAATTTCGATCCAACGACCATATAAATAATATTGACCGTTTATTTTATTGGCAATTACAGTATATTAGAAGTTAACAATTATTTTACACGTAAAAGTTATTTCTATGATAATGAATTCCACACCAAGGACGTAGAATGAGCACCTTATTTGCATACACATGTATGGAACAAATTAACCTAATGTTATACAGCTTGATGCAGTTAGTTCTGTTTTATTTGGCCACTCACTTAGTAGATATTTTCATTTCTTCGTTCTGGTAATAAAGTAAAAGCGCAGCGTTGAGTTCCGCTACTCAACTCTGGGATACTTGATGGAGTATGTTAGTACTAGGTTCACAAATTTGCTCTGCCTACCTTGCTGTGTGCGAGATACAGCGTAAAGCCGAGTAAGTGGGTATATACATCGTTCCATTAAGTGCTTAATTAATTCGCTTTTATGTATTTGTTTTTCTCTTCAAATATCGAAAAAGCCGTCGACTGAACGATTTATGATTGATTTACTATAATATCAATCTGAATAGAATTTATGATTAAGTAGCTCACAGTTGTCCTCTAGAAAGTTTTCATCAGGATCCACTCGCTTACCCTCGAACTTTTTTATTAATTTTATATAAAAATTGCCAAAATTGGAATGTTTCAAATTCTGCGGAAAGTGGAAAAAGAAGTGGAACGGAGTATCTTAACACTAGGTTACCAAGATCTCTCTGCCTACCCTGCCAGGTGCGGGATACAACATGCAGCTGAGAGTGAGTGAATAATATAAAACTCTACGTACTTTACGTACTCTACTTTATACGTTTTCTTAATAAATATTTTTTATGGATTAATCATTTTCAAATAGTTAAAACGATGATAAAAGTCTCTTTTGTCGGTACAAGAATTTAAAACTTTTCGTTCTCCTCCCTACTTTCCCCCAAAATTGAGGCAATGATATATAATTTTATTTATCAATAATAAATATTTCATTTCCTCGAGTAGATATCAAACCCACAACCTGTCGTTTACAGTATGCTTGTGCCACTGCGCCACGACACGCCTGAGACCTAAACAGTAAGCAATAAAATAGTTTATAACGGTTCATTTACTTGCCAGGGACTTAAATATTGTTTTCTTTATCTTTATGCAAATCGGCCAATCTCTATTGAGTAGCAAAGGGTAGTTTAAATATGAGGCAGTCTTTGAAAATGCCGTCCGTCAAAAGCAGTTATTCATTAATTTTATTGTTTTATTGAACGCGTTCGTACTGTTATGTAAATATTAGAAATGTGCTCTTTTAAAAATCCCGGTAAGAAAAAATATGTGGTATTTTTTTTTAACTTTATGCCTATCCCGCACATGGATAGGCAGAGGGAACTTGGGAAACTAGTGTAAAAACACTCCGTTCCACTTCCATTCCCCACTTACGGCTGAATTTGAGGCATTGCGTGTTGAGTGGCGAAACTCAACGCTTTTGCCTTGTACCAGAGCGAAGAAATGAAAAGATTAAATATTTAAATAAAAAATATTAAATATTTCATTTCCTCGAGTGGGGATCGAACCCACAACCTGTCGGTTACAGTCACACGTTTGTAACGCTGCGCTACGACAGGCCTGAAGTATTTTTAAATAGTTTAGTATATACTCTTAGGTATACATAAGTATTTGTTTATAACCTTTTACTCCGTTATCGGAGGAATTGTCAAAAAATCTCTTATAGTATATACATCAATATACTTCCTAACCTACCCACATGCTAAGTTTCAGTCGTAGCAAAGAAGCACAAGCGCGTGGCTGTAAATCTAATATTGGTTGATTCCCACTCGAGGAAATGCAATATTTAATATTTTAATTTTTCTCTCTCTCTGATAATGAAGCAAAAGCGGCGTTGAGCTGCGCCACTTAACACGTAATACTAGCGAAATGTGGCGAACGCAAGTATCCTAATAGGAACAGAGTATTTTAGAACTTTGTCCCTGTATTACCTCTGCCCTTCTTTGTATACGAGTATGCGGGGTACAACAAGCTATATATATATATCAAAGGCTTGTCATTGCAAAAAAAATTGTATGAACACATTACATATTTAAATTGAAAATATTAAATATTTTATTTCCTCGAGTGGTGATCGAACATACAACCTGTCGTTTACAGTCACACGCTTGTGCCGCTGCACCACGACAGGCCTCGGAAATATATATAAAATATGAATAATCTTAATGATATACCACCACTTAATATTTTGATAAATTAAAAACGTTATTGCTACAAGAGACAGTATATTAAGTGCCTTTTTTCACCCACTCGATACATAGAGTTCTCAGAGCAAATCTTTTTACCAACCTTATCAGTCACCATCGAAACTCTTGCGCCGCGAGTCGTAATTCCGGCAAAATTAGGTAAATAAAAAATAAATATTAATCAAGAAAATACTTGCTGTTGTATATAATAGAGTACCGTTTAAATTTTATCTGATATATGAAATTAAAATTTTCGTTGCCGTTACCGTTAGTGTCTTGTTACCGTCAATAAAACCTAGGTAGCTGTGTTTTAGGCCCTAACGGTAACACTTTATATTAGGCAATTAGGATCACAGACACCGACCGACAGATTATTTTATGTTATATATTTTAGTTTTTGAAGCTCTACAAATAAGAGCTATTTCTGTAAAAATATGATTTTTATTGGTGCTCTATTGTTTTTGGTGGAAGTCAAAATGAGGACTTTAATCGTTGTTGAGTGTTAGTAAAGATAAGTTGTGTCAGTGCGAAATAAAAGTGAAGTTAAATTAGTTAACAAGTGTCTAAAGTGTTCATTTAACTTGGATTTAATTCAGGTAATTTTATTTAACTCTATGTAGAGTTTAAATTTGAAATTAAAAAAATAATAACTTTTAATAACTGTTTTTATTTCTTTAAATTAAATATTTAAACAGTGATTTAAAAACAAGTTTTTCACTAATTAGTGTTTAAATTTAAATTTAGCGGATATTTGTCTAACGGTAACGAGGGCGAGACGCACCGTCGCCATTTAAATATCTTCTTTAATACATAAATTCTTCAAATTCTAACGTTACAACCTACTTTTGTCATGACTTACTTATTTTCTTGTTTTTTTTGTAACTTCACGCTGTATCTCGCAAATAGCAGAGACATTGCTTAAAGAGTTTTGGAACTTAACGCCGCATTTGATTTGTTACAAAAGTGAAGAAATTAAAATAATCAATACTTCTTTTTAGGAAAATAAGTATTAAATATATCCATTTTTTCGCTCTGCTAATGAAATGAGTGCGGCGTTGAGTTCGGCAACTCAACACGAATGAAAATATGATAATCAAATCTCTTACCATTAGGTTCCCAAGGTCCCTCTGCCTACTTACTATGTATAGTATTTTTTTAAGACCTTAAAAAGTGATGATATTATTAGAATAAAAATCACGACAGCAAAGTCAGTCACGTGTGACAAGAAAACCAAGTGAGCGAAAACAGTAAACTTCTATTGAATATAAAAAATGAACAACAAGCTTGTTATCTATATACTCGTATTTTGTGAAAGAAAAAAAATATAAGAACTTCACCATTTTTTAAAAAAATATTTGAAAGAAATATTTCATCTTTTAAAAAAACGTTCAATACATAGTAGTTTTACATAGCGCAGAAATTAATACTTAACCACACAGCGAACATTCTTCACCATATAAGACTTCAACGCGTGATCCAAAAAGTTCTCAGCGCTACCAAAAGAAATGTGCCAACCGCTTAAAAAAATCCTATCACGATTTCAATTTTTGGGCCAACCCACACTCCCGCATCGAAAATTTGTCGCCCAAAGATCGAGACAGCGAATAGCATAAACGTGAAACAAACGAGAGTGTATGAGACAGAGAAACAGGGCCGGTTAACGGTATTTACACGGAAGTATGTCAGTAGCGTAAATCGAGCTCCAATAAAGGAAGGTCGTAACTTCAAGCTTTTGTATGGGAAATACAACCTTGACCGAACGTTATAGAGTTGCAAATTGAATGCGCGGGATTTAGTTTTCGATTTTCACGGTGCTGATTCACTATAATGGCACAGTCAGTTTAGCTGTAACCTACCTCAAGGCTAGGATCATAGTATATAGGACATAAAATTATGTTAATTTTCTAAAAAAATATAGATTTTTTTTTAAAGAATCTCAATGATTCAAGCGACATAGTTTTATTAATACGGTGTATGAATAATTATAAAAATGAATCCATAAGGTTAATTTAGATATTAATCATATAACATAAAATTAGTTAACATAAAATTTTTGATCAAAAAATAAATTTATGAATTAAATCGAGTACAAACATATTACTCGATTAAAGCTCTACGATAAGATAAATAAAAGATTTCAACGGGATCTCAGCGAGGTTGAGTGTCGGTACGCGATGAAATATGTATAATAATAATATTGTTATTAAGCTTGCCATTGGCGGTCATGTTACTTGACTTTAAACAATGTAGAGTCTACTCTACAATTTGAAAAAATCAGTATTTATTAAATAATTTATAATGAAAATAGGATTTATTGTACATTAATTTTGCATTGATAACCTGAGTAAAATTGTAAAAATAGGAAAATACAATGAGAAATAGTTATATATATGAGTGGCGGAACTTAACGCCGCGCTTTGTCACTATACAAGATCTCTTTCTATAAAAGCCTACAATATTTACAATCGTTTTAACTTCAAATATAAACATTGAAACAAAATAAATTAAGGCTTTACCAATATGTTTAACCACAAATAGAAAGAGTGACATATGTCAGAGTTATCTCTCTCTTTCTCTAAAATAAAAGAAATGTTTTTTTAAAGATATACGAAGCAAGTATAGCAAGTAGGTTAAAATTCTGCGACACTACATCGTTTTGCCGAGATGCTAAACTTTCACTTCTGCCCACCGGAGCAGATAATGTAACGAATACTTTCCCATAAATTCGGAACATCATCGATTATTTATATCGATTCTCGTCAAAATATGCATTTCGTTTTTCTTGTACATTATTTTTTGTGTGAAAAAAATAATTTAGTAACGTTGATAATTAATTGAAATAATATTTTAATAATAATAAAAACTGATATTATAATTATGTAGTTTATTGATCATAAATTAATTAAGAAAATGCAGTGTTTAGTTTCGCAATTAAAACACAATGTTTCAGAAATTCTTAGGTTAAGTGAGGAACAAATAGTAAGTGTCTTAACACTCCATTTCCTCTGCTTACTTTAAGCGGATTACAGTGTAACATAAAAAAAATAGTACGTGATAAAAAATCTCTATTTTTTGGTTGACCGCCATCTAGTGATGACATAAAGCATTATTATTGACCAGTAAAGTTTTCAGAGCAGTAAGAGAGCGTTGCTTGAGTATTTTTTATTTAAAATATATTTTGTGGATATTAAAAAAAAACTTTTGCCTTTTTAGGTATTAATTATTATATATTGCTATTCGTTTACTGATATACTTGTATTTACATTTTAAATCTAAAATTCTTGCCAACTTTTGGCTAAATTTGAAAATGTTCCGTTCGAAAATCCTATCTAGAAAAATACTTTTTTGTGTACGTTTTTCCACTTAACAGCAGTTAAAAATAGACCTTTAGATAAAATTATACTTATAAATACGTTTTCATATGGGTGTATTTATCCTTGGTTTAACAGTCCAGTTATTCTTTTGAGTTGACAATATGCCTAAGTATATTAGTAAATAATATTAATAATTAAATATTCTTGGTTCAGTAGGGAACCTGGGAACCTAATAATCCTTGGGTTGGGTCCCAGGTTTCGTACGTATAATTAAAAAAAACATACACGAGATAACTCTCAATTCTAATAACAAGAAAATTTGTCACCCGCAGTCCACTAAAGTCACGTTCGATAGAAATAGCTTACTTTTTTCATATTGCGCCAATCGCCACGGGCCAACGACCCGCGCAATACTTAACGAACTGATTTACGAAAAACACACCAAGGCCAGGCTGAAGCGAGACAAATCTTTATTATAATTCAAGATTTTTTACTACAATTCTTGCAAATTGTTGCGTGCCGCCGTTTCAGTTTAGCAATACTGTGCGTGTTACCGATATACATACAATAAATAGATACTGAGCAATGTCTATTAACGGTGTAAAGATTTTTTTTATTATGTTACATTATGTTCATTTTGTCTGGTCAGTCATGGTGCTGGGGTGCAAGCGTTTGATTGTAAACAAGACAGGTTATGCGTTCGATTCTTATTTGGGGTTTAAATATTTTTTCATTTCCTCGCTCTGGTAACAAGGCAAAATGCAGCTTTGAGTGCCAGTTTAATGCGCAATGCCTCAAGAAGTCAGCAGAAAGTGGAAAAAGTGTTCAATACTGGGAACAGAATTAAATAACTTTAGGTTCCCAGGTTCCCTCTGCCTATCTAGTATATCATATAGGGCTTAATTATAAAAGCAATGTTTTTTTTCGTTTAGGTTTTATTTTAATTTCATTAAGAAATAGTTATGTCCGACTGAAATTATAGTTGTTTTTTATAATTTAAGTAATCTTAGTTGAAAGAGACCGAATTAGGTTTAGATTGATTTTTAATTTATTTTTATCCAACGGCGCGAGGTTAAAAGAAGTAATGTATTTACTAAACTAAGTAAAGATAATATTTTATTCGTAGCCTTGTAAAGTTTAAGTGGGTCCTTTTATCAATCTTTTTATTTTGCATAGAAACAATAATATTTTAGTAGTTTTTTTATTGTTTTGTTTAATATTTGTGATAAAATAGACAAAAAAATAGACCAAAATATATATTCTATAGCAACATATTACAATGCAACAGGTACACAAAACTTTGATGTAACAGAATTCTAGCTAACGCCCTTAACACATCTAAGCGATCATCTTTATTCACATTCTATGTGGTTGATGTATGCAATAACATCAACATTTTTATATTAATCTAGTGTTAAGACACACTTAGTTCATAAAGAAGTGTAAATGCATAATTTTCCATCAGTGGTAACACTTTCAAATGTCTTGTCTTATTACCAGAGCAAATAAATAAAATTTGTTCGTTCACTCCAGTGGAAATGAAACCCAGGACCGACTCTTCTACAAAAATACGTTCAGAACGTGTTTATTTTAATACATAACCATATTGTTCCACATTAGAACACTAAGTTAATGTAAATTCATTATTATTTTGCGTTACAAAGAACACGGTCATCCAACTCGAGTAACTCGGTTAATTGTGCATGTTTAGATATTAATTTGATCGCTGAATGCATCGAGCATAATGCTATCCGCCAGTCATCGCCGGCTTCCTGCTCAATTAGGTCATTAGCCATTTGAATACCAGCTTAATTATTATATTCCTCTTAATTATAATCTTATTTTTTTTCCATTTTCCCTTGAATCCTGTAGTGGCGCAAGGGCATCAGCGTGCGACTGTAAATGTGGCAGGTTGTGTGTTTAATCGCATCGCGAGGGAATGAATTGGAAAATTTCATTTTTTCACTCTGATAATGAAGCAAAGCAAAGCATTGAGTCCCGAAAGTGGGGAACACAGAGTTTTAATGTTAGGTTCCCTTTGCTATGCCCGCTACACGTGGGACACAGATTAAAGTTAAAAAAAGAAAACAGAACTGTTATCTTAAATTATTCAAGATTTTCCGTAAATCAAGCAGTTTCAACATAATCACACAGTCAAATTACTTTATGACAAAATATGAATTGTAAAATTGTAGTATTTTGCAAGGGAACGAAGCAAAGCGGCTAGTATGCGAACGAAATAAAAATAGTCACAATCGTAGCAACACCGATAGCTAGTCAAGCGGAGCGGCGCGCGCCGGCTAAATGGAAACGATTATTTATCGATATCTCGATTTCGTATTCGAGTAACCTACATAAATTACAACATATACGTTTTTTTTTGCAGACATAGCGGCAGGGTGGCGGCGTCCAAGTATGGTGGTGGCGGGGTGTCTCTCGGTAGCGGCGTGGCGGTGAGGCGCGGCATGAAGTGCACTGGCGTAGCGGGCGGCGGGCCCGGCGGCGATGAGTTGTTGCTCAGTGCCTGCTGGCTCGATCCCAAGCTGGACGCCTCTTCGCCCCCTTGCCACGAGCTCCTCGACTCTCTACTCACCCCTGCTCCCCTTGCTGAGCTTAAGCCTCTCCCTCCGTTCACCGGATACACCGGGCACCTCTCAATCAACGGCATTTCCGGTCACCATTTTCATGCCATTGCACAGCGTCTTCCAGAAGAAAATAATAACTACCCTACTCAAAGTGGATACGGTGGCGACCACGATGTGGTCTCATCGTCGACGTGCGCCGCTGATTCGGAACCCCCTGACTTAGAAGATGTTAAACCTTTTCCTCTAGACGCTTTAGATACAAAATTATTTTCTGAAACGTCTGTCGCGGCTGACTCATGCGCGAAGTCATGCTCGCCGCCCACAAAGTTATTTGATGATAACAACAAGCAAGATTCGGTTATAAGCTCTATAGAAGATATTGCCGCTATTATTGGATCTGCAATTGCCGACACAACTGTTCCATCCCAGCCTGAAGATCCTGAAAGAAACGATTCTAGAGACAGCTGGATGGATATAGACGCCTGGATAGCTGGAGCGTACAGTCAGCACGGTGATAAAATTGTACCTCAAGACTTGTCTGAATTTGGTCTTCCAGGGTCTCCTCCCCCATCTCAATCGAGTCACCAATCCAGTATAGATTTTCCTTGTAAACCAAGCCAAGATTTTACAAAAACGCAAGAGTTTCTTCAAAAGAATTTGGGTCAAGCTGGGACGACATTACAGTCTTTGCTATCTCAAAGTTGCTATATGCCACTACTTCAAAATAGATTACAAAACGGTCCGCCGGTTAAACAAGAGGCGCCAAGTTCAACAAGTTATGGTATGGATGTAATATCTACATCTTCGCCTCCTGGAAACGCTGTATCGACGACGGACGGTGTCAGTGGCTTGCTCAATGGTAGATACGCGCCACACTATGCTCTCGGCTTAAAACCGGACGGACTTTGCAGCCCCGATAGGCTATTAGGCTATCCTCACGCACATACAACGACAATTACTACATCAAATAAAAGCAAGCGAAGTCGAGCGAAGGCAAAACAAGGCAATAACGGCGGAAACTTACACGGGAGTTCGCTTGCATTTGCTTCAGCAACGTCAGCGGAACTGAGTGGTTTGCTTGGAAAAGAGAAGCCGGTTCATCGCTGCGGCATCTGTAATAGAGGTTTCTTGAACAAATCTAATATCAAAGTACATCTACGCACTCACACGGGCGAGAAGCCTTTCCGCTGCGATGTTTGTGCGAAAGCGTTTAGACAAAAAGCCCATTTGATTAAGCATCAGCAGATCCACAAAAGAATTGGGCGGGACTAGGATCCTGAAGCCCGTCAGCTCAAAAAGCATTTCTAGCAAGTAATGGTGTGTGTGGTCGTTATAGGACGGTGTGTAAGAATCTCATGTAGGCTATTGTATATTTTGTACTCGTATGTATTGGCGTGTTTTAACTTAGTTAAGAGCGTTCACGTATTATAACCCTCTAGATTAACACTCCTCCTAAGGACAAGTGCAATGTTAACTAATTTTAAGTTCTCCAGATTTAATTTCGATGTAGATAGTGTTTATAATTTGTTAGTTTTTAAGTTTCATTCATTCCATTCCAGTATGTTAATGTAGTTGTATACAAAGTAAGTAATACTTTGCTTGATAACGTCAGGTCACACTGCCCAGCTTTGGGATAGACATTTATGTCCCATTATTTAATTCTTTGTTTTCCTTTTATCTCTTGTGTGTGGATGCTTACTCTGATTACCTATTTTTAGTCAAATATGATATTATTTAGGTTCGTTAAATAATTATAATAAATTAGGTACTTGTATATTACAAAATGACAAAGCAAACGAGGCTAACAAAGCAGTGGATTTTAATTTTTATATAATTTTAATTATTAACGAAGGGCCAAGAGTGTTCTAAATCATGCTACACCAAGACCAGCAAGTTATTAATACTATAATATGAATAAACTGACAATATTTTAAACAAAATAATTTTGAATTTCTTGACGTTTAACAACATATTATTTCAAACATATAAAAAAACAATATTTGTTTATCTAACTAGAATCTCATATAAAAATTGAAATTAATTCTTTCTTTTATACAAGAAAATCCTTGTTTAAAAATATAAATATTTGTAGTATATACGAAAAATCCTTCGCACGCTAGCGGAACTGGCCGCGTCCGGGAAGCGGATGGAGAAAAACTTAGTCCGATGTTTTAATGTTCTAATAACTGCGATCCGTTCTTGCGCAATATTACTATTTAGGGCAAATAAGCAAATAGCATCACGTTTTATTTAAGGACAGACTGACATACATTTTCAATTATTAACTGTTCTAAATAAGAAATGCAGCATTTATAAGTCAATTGTTTTTCATCAATTTCAGGAATTAAATTTATTATATATTTTGAAATAGTGGTGTTGTATACACAAAAATAAAAATTATTCACATATTGT
>JAYDZJ010000007.1:1748967-1759608 GCA_034509065.1 Eueides lybia
TGGTGGAAGTGTGAGATGCTTACGACACACGCTCTCCGCCGAACCAACTTATTTACGAGACATGAAAACCGTACCAACTCTACTGAGTATCCATTCAGCTTTCATATAAAGCGTTTATTTTCATACAATTTCGGCTGAAGTGGTAGCAAAGTGTAATATGGCCGTAACTATTATTTAAACGACGAATGTTCTAACTACATGGCTGCATACAATATCGATAAGTACAGGATCTCTATTCTACTTGGAAATAAGTTATATTATGTTCAGTACGACTTAATTATTCGATATTTGATTCCTATCTAGCTGACAGAAGCGCGGTGACATCGCTAGCACCTAACAAACTTAATTACGTACGATTACTTTACCAAATGAACCGCAATCTTTAGTTAGTAGTATTATTAAATAATAATCGACTGAAATTCGTTTTTTTTTCATATAACAAGCAACACATTATTAAATAAATAAAGTTATAGAGGTATGACTGACTACAGGTTCATCTATTCACGCTTAAACTTCGATGCTTACATTTAGAACTATCTGACTCACATACAAAGACGAAATATGATTAATAATTTTGACTTTTCAATTACCCTACTTATATTGTTATACAATTCATTGTTTAAAAACTTGAATAAAAATCATTTTAATAAAGTGTGGAAAAAATTGAGCAGATTTGGCACGATTACAGACACTTTCGTATTTAAGTCTTGTTGTGTATGATGCGGGGAATTTATTGTGAAACACGTGGAGTTGAGCAATAATATCTCAATATAAATATCTTAGATCCAAACGAAAAGCAAATCACAGCCTTTTACATAACAATACAATATCGTGAGATCAAACAAGTTATAATTTATATCAATCAAATGGAAACAAGGCGGAGTAAGACCAGAATATTTTGGCACTAATAACGATAATTATATTTAATATAAACAATCTATATAATTCTGCAGTCAAATTCAAATATAATGCATCACTGCTATTTTAGGTGAAGAAATTGATTTATGTGAATATTTAGATCAGTACACATACTACATCTATTCTCTTACAAAGCTAGGGTCATCGATACCACTTCAAAATTACAGGATGTTTAATACTCACTCTATAGGGGTCGGGCACTATATACTTCACCTAGTTATTAAAAGTGAGAATATTAATAATTAAATAGGAATCTTAATATCCATTACGATTACAATAATAATTGCGAATTAGAATCAAGATTTCGATACGCTAATATAAATAATACGTTTGTATCTTGAATAATTAACAATCAAATAACAAGAAAGTCTAGATGACTTGGTCTAGTGCTCGTTTGAGTAAATATGTCTACTCGTTTTCGTCATCAGAGCATAAAGGCGGGGGAAGAGTTGAAACGTCAAACTTTTGTTCAGGACTATCGCTCGACGCCTGAGAATCAACATAATGACTAGAATAAAAGCGCTCTACATTATTCAGGCTAAAGCGCTGGTCGAGATCTCTTGCAAAACGTTCTTCATTGCCGTCACTGTGCTCATTGGTTTCGTATTGTGGATAAAATTCCTGAGTTTGGAACATCTCTAGGTCCTCATAGTGTTCTGGATATGGGCTTCCTCTATACTCTTCGTACTCGTCCTTGTCACGGGGAAAATCCGTATCGGAATATGCAATCGACTCACTACGTTCAAATAGATAGCTACCAGATTTATTTATCTTTGGAGCTCTTTTAATAGTGTCTACTGGATAAGCATAATCATCAGAGTCGTCTTTATCACTCTGTTCGTCGTAATATTTGGACCTTGACGACTCTCCTAATGATTTGTCCTCAGATTTGTGATATCCTGTGGATTTCATTCTCTTTAAAGAAGACTGGCGACTACTTTTGTTGGAATAAGACAAAGATCTAGGAGGACTTCCTTCTGGAACGAATGGCGGCTCTTGTGAATCGAGATAGGGATGGCGCAAACGACCCAATCTGTCAAAACGTGGAAATCCCATTTCATCTTCTTCAACAGATGATCCAAAACCTTGAAACTGGACTGGATTAATATTCACAGGAAATTTTTGGGTTTCATAAGAATTGTTCTTATACTTGGCATAGCTAACTTGCTCTTCATCCTCTGAGTAACTTGCTTGTTCTTGCAAATCATCGTTTTTAGAATCACCTTTTGACATTTCAGATGATCCGGATTCTACCTCCGGTATGTAGCTATCGGAACACTCGGAACTCTCCATTCTCCGGAGAGTGTCATCAACTGCTAAGTATTTAGTTCCTTTATATTTGTCACTCTCAGATGAACATTGACTTTTGGTAGAGTCTTCTTCTAATACATCGTGTATTTTCTCTTGTTTTTTACGTGTATTAGTCACTTGTTTTTTACGTCTAAATGTTCTCATCCTTTCGCGAGGATCTCTTATAACATCTAAAGAACTGTCGGTATCGTTGCCACTTGGAGGACTTTTCAACGAAAAATTCCTAGCAAGAAGAGATTTTTTCACAGGTACTTTAAGTGGTTGTATAGGTGGTGATTCTGAGCTTAAGCTACTCGAATAATATGGTGAGCATCTAGAAAGAGGTGTTTTGCCGGATCTTTCTAAAGATTTCTTCTCCTGCAGCTCTCTATGAATTGATGGAATCTCCGGAACTGTTATTATCGGCAAATCGGATGACGCTAAGTAATGTTCATGGAATGACCAGCTTTTAGGTTTACTGCGATATTGTTGAGATGTTTTATATTCCTTTATTTGGTTTTTTGACAATGTTTTGTCATCATAACTAGCATGTTTAGCTAGAGGTTTGTAATCCGATCTGATAAACGGACCAGTAGATTCTTCTTTGATAATATTTGAAAATTCCTGACTTTGATAGCGCTCGCTATGCTTTTCTTCTTGACTGTAAAGTTGAGAAGGTATGTCGATATCTATTTCGGGCTGTGGTCCAAAGAAATACTGCTTGTTATAGCCACTATCTTCACTCTGACATCGTGTCGTTGGTCTTACGTGTTTGCGGGATTCTTCCTCATAACTAAAGCTCTTTGGTGGGGCTTTCGGATAACGCTCCTTTGTTAAGTCTTCAGAAGCCGGAAATCCCCTTAACCTCTGATCAAATCTTAAAACACCATTGGTGTGTTTCTGAAGACTACTTAAAGAACTAGAACTTGATTTATCAGATTTATCGCTGTAACTAATCGAAGAAGACTTTTCTCCTTTTCCGGTATACGACGCAGTTAATCTTAAAACTGGTTCATTCGTATCAATTTTAGTTGGGGATTGCTTGGGTTCCTCTGAGGGAATATTGTCCTCAACATCTGATGGTTCTTTTATAATGGTTTTATCCGATTTAGTTTGCTCGGTCTCTTGTTGATCTTCTCGTGCTGTAGCGACTAGAGTATGGCTTGTACTCGCTGACCACTCTGAAATGGACTGAGCCAAAGTTAAAGTACTATCACTTTTTGTTCCTGAACCACTACTATCGATCTTCCTTGATATCGTGGTTTCAGAGCTACATAATTTATCATATTTAATATTCTCTGAGCTCTTATCAAGACTGCTGCTCTTTGAACTCGCCTCAGTTTGAGAATTCATTTTTTGTATATGTTCCGTCTTTTTTCCTGAATGAGATGTAGAATATTTTTTTATTGCTGTCTTGTCTGATTTTTCACTCTTCGCTAGAGATACAGCAGATATGCTTTCTGAAGCCGAGAGGTTAGCATATTGCCGTACAGTGTTAGTGCCAGTCGACCACTCAGAAATACTTAAACAAATAGATGTATCTTCTGAATGAGAACTATGTGTACATTTTTTGGGTGGTAAGCCTATTTTCACTGTTCCATCCAAATCAGTACCGAAGGAACTGGTTTCTTCTTCAGAATGGCTGCTATGACTACACCTTTTACAGGTACCTGAGCTTCCCACACTAAGTTTGGTGACAGCTTTTACTGTGTCTTCGGCATTAGTCTGCGACAACAAATCATCAATTGATGTATCAGAATTATTTGATCCAAATGAAAATTTCTGTGTACCCAAATGAGAAAAACCTTTTTCAAAATCCGGAGATAGAGATTTACTTTCTCCCCCGAACACATCATCAGTATATAAGTGATCGTCGTCGTATATAGGACTAAGGTTCGTTGGTGATTTTTGTGGTTGACTTATAATTACTTTATCTTCTAAATTATTTTTTATACTAAACGATTTATTTTCCGTACGTGAACAGCAAGTACCAACATCACCCATTAAGCACGATGCTTTGCTTAAAGTTCCACTCAGACAAGATTTGTCATAATTAGGGACTACACTTTTATTTAAGCAAGTAAATTCATCTTGACTTTCTAAGGGTTCTACCATGTAACCCGATTTGTCATAAGGGATAACCTTAGAATTTTTTTGAGTAACATCAGTAATTTTCACAGTAGATTTTTCTGATTTAGATTCTGGAACATCTCTTTCTAACTCCTCGTCATTATTTAAGGTATCGCTATCATCATCTGAACCTATATGTCCTTTTGAACTTTCTGATCGAATCGTTACTTTTGTGGCTTGCTCTGGCTCATTATTCATATAGTAAAAATGGATATTTTCTACTATGGGTGTCTCCAATGTACCAGATCCAAGTGAATTTAACTCTTCATTGTCGCTAGATTTTTGTCTTGCTATTTCAGGTTCTGCTGTCTTAGTAATTTGTGGTGGTAGTTCAGGTAAAGGCCAATCTTCAGAATCTTGACTTTCACTAGCAGATGATTGTTTTAAAGGAGCAAAACCACGTGACGAACTAGACTTTTTTTGTCCATTCTCACGTTTTTCTCCATTATCGGTTTTCCTAATACTAATTTTATCCTGATCTTTTTTTGATTCTGAATACATTTCGCTTATCTTTGTTTGATCTATCGGAATATCAGGCATTTCGGCAGATGTACGCCTGTCTGTATCAGATATATAAGCAACATTAGCATTACTTGGTGGGTCAGAACTCAAACTTGCTTGATGATCACTGGAGTTTAACGATTCCTCGTTTATACTCTCAGAACGAGAGCAAGCTTTTGTAGAATCTTCGTCAGCACTAGTCTTTTCGGAAGTTGTGCTTCGCTCAGATATTCGAGACAAAGTGCGTCCGAAATTCTGACCATATCCAATAACAACATCAGATGTAGTAGCTGCAGATGATGTCGCTGGATAAAGAAAATTAACTGGAAAGTCATTTAAATCATCAGTAAAATCTGCTTCCGTGGAATCTTTTGAAGTGTTTGATGATAGAGGTGGATTTTTAGAAAATGTATTAAAGTCATCAAGGATCCTTTGATTATTAAATTCAAAAGCATCTTTATTCATTGTCAGACTTTCGTAACCATCGTGATCTTGAGGAATCCATGCCTCTTCTATACTAGTACTATTTTCACTTCCAGACGCTCCAAAAAAGGGGCGCCAAGTAGGTTTCAATTCCTCGCCACGACGATAAGCTTCACCTAAAGATCCAGATGTAGATTCAGTAGTTTCGAATGATCCTCTAGATTCAACACTTAACGATCCTCTGGAGTCCATACTAGATTTCGATGAACTTTTTTGTTCATCAAGTCGGGCTTTGCGTCTCGACGATGAGTCGTCCACACTGAGAGAGCCTCTTGATGGTGTTGTGGTTGTAGTTGTATCCATACTGGATTTCGATGAACTTTTTTGGTCAACGTCCTTCAATGCTCTTTTTTTCATTAGTTCCCGCTCAAACGAGGACGTTATAACATTACCGTCGTCATCGAAATCAACGGTCATGTTTTGATCCTCTTGTGAAATTGTGATGGCTATTTTTGTTTTCTGACCAGTTTTCTCTAGCTCTTTTTTGATATCAGAAGTCTTTGAGCCAACGGATTGACTTGACTCAGATTCTTCTATGACACATTTCCCTATTTTGTCTAAGGCATTCTTCCTTTGATTTGGCTTCGATAGTTGTTCAACAGTCTTGTCACAAACGCTTTCAGAACTAGACTCGGAATCAGTAGGTGCTTTTTGAGAATCTACTTGACCCTGTTTTTCTAATGTTGGAGTTGGAGATTTTCTTGTACCATATTTGGAAGGACTCCTTGGACTTTCAATTCGACCTATTTCGGGAATCGGAGAAGGAGATTTTGAATTCGATTTTGAATGGTCGCTCGACATTGTATGCTGAGAGAGCAAATGCTCCTCTCCATATTCCATCGCTTGTTTCAATTCCTCCAAGCATTCCCTGTCCTTTTTGTTAAGTTTCTCAATATCCTGTGATATACCTAAAGGTCTTGCAATCGAACAACTTACACTAGATTCATCATCAATTGAACTGCCTTTAATGTGTGCACTCGATGGACTCACATCTTTTTCTATACTTGTCCAAGAAGTAGATTCCGAGCTTCTAGATCTCTCAGCGCTTAATTTTAAGAGTTCACCTCGTCTTGATTTTGCAGAAAGCAGTATTTTTTGATCATTTTTCTGTTCGGTTGGAGATATGTCATTTGCACTACCTGAACTACCAGTCTGATCGCAAGATTCCGATTTATGTATAGATTTTGAAACACTAGAATCAATAAAAGGAATATTTTCAATAGTCGGACTATTTTCTTGAGGAGGCGTAACAATTATTTTATTTTTATTCTTAAACCTTAATGGCAAGTCTGTTGGTTTCTTGAAATTTTTAATTTTTGTTTCAGCTTCAATATCATCTAAGACTAATTGAGACATACTTTCATTCTTTAAAAATTCGACTAAACTTGCAGATGATTCCTCAAATGTACTTTGAGCCTCCAAAGCTTTCCTTCCAACACAACTATCTGAAAGTGGCAGTTCTGTATCTACAGTCAAATCATCGGAATCTCCTGTTATTCCTGAACCAGTATCATCACTTTTACCAAGGTGTATTTTAGTTAATTTCTCTTTTTTAGACACCTGGTCTTGATCTGAAGAACTATCTGCATCTATATACGGAATACTAAGGCCTAGCATGTTACTTTCATCCGACATTTTGAGTTCACTTACTTCAGTAATAGATTCTTCTTCACTAGTCAACCGTGTTATTGCTTGTTTTTTGTCTTCATTAAAGTTTTGTATATCTTGAATACTTTTGCTGTCATGAAGCTCAGATAGCCGTTGTTTGTTATAAATTTCTATTTTTCTTCGCTCCATAATGACTGTCTGCGTATCATTCTCTATCACAGTATGTTGCGAGCTAGTTATCCACTCTATGGAAGAATCATCTTCCGTCTTCTCTTTATAACTATTAGAAGGTGAAGATTCTTTTGGTTCTGGTTCATGTACAATTTTATCTATGTCATCTTTACCAGTTGGATGTACGTCAACAGTAACAACTTCTTGCTTAAAGTGTTTATCCGCCACAGGTTCTTGAATATTTGATAATGGAGTCACGTAATTCCTATCCAAGCTCTTTGATTTCATTTTAACTTCAAAATGAGGATCCACATTTCTTTCAAGACTTTTTGATTTAACACTTGGATGAACTTTTTCATAAACCACTTTACCCTCTATTTGTTGCTTTATTTCTTGTTTTTTGGAAAGCGTTTTTGGTGATTTTTGTAAACTAGCCAATTCATCAAATTTGTCTTCTAATGACTGAGACTTATCATCCATACTCTTATTAATTTTATTATTTGTTTTAGTAGTTTTTTGGTCCTCAAAGCTTCTGCTTAGCTTACCGGCAAGTTTATTATCGAGCTTCTTAGGCGATTTCGCTATAAACACATGATCTTCGGCTTTACTATTTATCTTTGTTTCTATAATAATTTTGTCACCTTCAGTCTTTACCAGAATCTTATCTTCTGGAGGTGGGAACGGTGGCATAGTATCTTTGACGGGGCTAATTAATGTTTTTGTTTGTTTTAACGCTGCTTCAAATAACATTTGTTGTTTTTCCTTGCGTTTTGCAATTTCTGTGTCACTGTCTTCTTGAGACTTGGTTCTTTCTTTGCTACTGCCACGTTTTACGTCCATTTTTTCTAACGATTTAGATTTTTCCTTAGCCATTCTTTTATCTGCTTGATCCAACTCCTGGCTTTTTGCTCTTACAATATCTAAAGGTGGCACTGTTAAGAAATCTGGTCGTTCTTTCAGAGACGAAGGTAAAGATTTTTGAGTTTGAAGTGCTCTCACTTTCGTAGCATTAGTGTCTAATGATCCTCCTTTATTTAATTTATTAGTAATTTTTTGTTTATCGTCAGGTTTTGGTTTCAGAGTCAATTTTTTCTTTTCCTTTCGTTTTATTCTTTCAATATCTGGCACAATTTGATCTTCACTTAAATCTGATAATTTTCGAATGCTACCTCTCGGTGAATTTAAGGAAGAAGTTGGTGACCTCGAAGGAGATTTTGACAACGGTGACCGCGATATTGGTGATCTATTTAACGGTGATCTTGACGGAGATTTAGCTTTCGTCATGATCTTATTAAGATCGTACTGTCGTTTGAATGATCGCGGTCTACGTTGTTCTACTAATTCTTCTAATAATTTCATTTCTTCGTTATCAATGACAGCAGATTTTGGTAATTCTCCAGCATGTTCTTCTTCTACTTCATCAATTTTATCAATGGTGTCTTTTTTACTGGAAGTACCCTTGGACAATTTATCATCAATAAGTGGTTTCTCTTCCAAAATATCTCCTTCCTCATTAGCATCCTCTACAGTATCGTCCTTTGAAGAAAAGGCATTCATTGGTGGCAATCTATGCAATTGAATAACAGGTGTATCTAAACTTTTAGCTCTACGACTGGCAGTTGGTGATTCTTGTGTAGCTTTTTGCCGTTGCAATGAAAAGACAGATCCTTCCGAAAGATTCAATCTTGCGTGAGCAAAAAGTATTGGAGTGCCGCCAGTCTTACGTAGCATTGGTGAAATTAATTCATCACGTAAACTCTTTTTAACATCAAGTTTAGTTACGTCTTTTTTATCCACTTGCAAATCTTTTCTTTCTTCTGATGGTGTACCAGTCACTTTTTGAATTTCCATATCAACGAGGTGCTCATCATCTGATTTCAAAAATTCGGTGCTTTCCAGAATCGGTGATGGTATATTTTCATTATATTCCCAAGTAGAACTTTCTTTGCTCACTTGTTTAATTTCAGGTGCTTTAGCAACAACGTCGTCTTCAGAGCTTGGAATTGAAATAGATCGTTCTGAAATACGACGTAATTCTGTGGCGGTTCCACTAACACTTTCTAATACTTGTGGATTATATTTTGCTTCTAATTCAGCCAACTTCCGACATTGAGGTGGGGAACCTTCTATTTCTGTGGAGCTCATGGTTTGACCTCTATGCCACGCACCAGAAGTAATTTTATCATACTCTAGTTGTAAAATAGGTTCCAAATCTTTTCGTGACTGAGGTGGTGAAAATTCTAATTTCGGTGCCGCTTCTGTAGTCCCAAATACATCATCAGAATCAACACTCTCATCATCTGAAGAGAATGAGGTAATGCGAATTTTATTATTATTTTTAGTTTTAACTTTACCTCCAACTCCCTTTTTACCAGTCCCTCGACCTTTGGGAGTTCTTTTAGATGGTATTTTTTCAGATTTTGATTTAATATCAGCACGTAGTTTCTCAGCGGCAGTGAGAGGTTTTGGATCTTTACAAATCGGTGGTTGCTGAACATTTCGCCCATTTATTGCAAATTTTATATCATGGGGATAAGCAGGTTCTTGTCTCATGCTATCAGTTTTTGAACTTGTAGCCGAATCGCTTTCAATTTGACTCAATTTAGAATTTAGCGTTTCTAGCAGAGCAGAATCTAAAGATTTAGTGATATCTCTCTTTGGACTTGGTAAGTGCTGCAATTGTCCACTTTTGTCGACTTCTAAAGTAACAGGATCTACTTTTGATAGATCAATGTTTTGAGTAAATAGGAAATCACGATTTTCAACTTCAAGAAATTTAGAGACATGATCACTTTGTATACTGTTCCTTGGCGATTTCGGCGACTTTGGCGATTTAGGAGACTTAGGTGATTTAGGTGACTTCGGTGATTTGGGAGATTTAGGTGATTTTGGTGACTTTGGTGAACGTGGTGACTTAGGATGATCGTGATATTTACATCTGGTATGAGCGTTTACTATATGACGACCATTTTGCGGAGGTAAAGTAATTATATCTGGCGGTGGTCTTTTATCATCATGAGGAGAGGGAGCCGTACCATTCATTATATGTCGTTTATGAAGAACATAGGGAATGTCATAACTATCTTCTACAACTTTTTTGTTATCATTAAAGCCGGCTTTGAAAGCGTCAAACTCTTTAAAGTAATTTTGTGGTAAATCAAATGACGGGCGCACGACATCAGTATGCCTGGCAGGCAACTCAAAGTGAGATCGTTTTGTTGCAATCGGCGGTGCACTCGGTATCTGGCGAAATATATAGTCCTCATCACTGGATTCTGCTGGCGTCAAATCAATAGATTTTTGGTGCATTAGCACGTGTCTCCTTGAATTGACGCTACTAAAGCGAGGTCTATTGGCTAAGCTGTTAGGATCACTTTTTGTTCTCTCCACTGTAGGGTGGATATACGGAACAGCAGTATCAGCAAGACGACTGCTGGAACTGGTGTCAAGTATAAGCTTTGGATTGTATTCGTCAAAGTGTGTTTTAGCCATTAGTTCCTCTTTAAGGCTCTCTTTTCTAACAATGTGTGTATGAACTTT
>JAYDZJ010000009.1:1723231-1733807 GCA_034509065.1 Eueides lybia
ATTAGTAGGATATATGAGATTAATTGTAAATGAGACGCATTATTTTATCTTCTTATTATTTTATTATCTGAGCCACATTCATCACAGTTTTCGTATATAATATCTTTTTGTTTTTGACTCTATGTATAATTACAATACACTCTATGCGTATTAATAATACACTTAAATTTACATACATTCAGAATGAAAGTTAATTAGAATTTATTGCACATATATGTAATAAGTAAACAAAATTTTACTTTGAGCTTTAAATTCAAAACTTGTAAATCTATCTAAATTATTAATATAACTAATATTGCCCCGATTTAAAAATAAAATATGGGGTTTGGCCCATTTCTTGATAAATTTGTTATCTATACTTTACACTCATGTACCTGTATATAATACTAAAATTATAATAAATACATAATTATTCGTAAAGTTTTGTTAGCTTACCGAAGTTATTTTGGACGAACAGCTTGTTTATACATACACCTACAATTTATGAAACATTAACTTTTGTTTTTCATATATTTATATATTAGAGGAAGAAGAAAGTTAAGAAATTGAGATATAAGAAAATATAGGCATCATTCCATTTTTCTACAAAGACGTGTCTAATATAATTAATAGAAGAAGTCAACAACCGCAGTCGCTCAATCTTACAATACTAAGTTTGCCGGACATTTTTCGCAGATGAATTATCTTACGTTATGTGATAATATTAAAACTACTTTATAATGTATCAGATTTTTTTTTTGATAATGGCGTATGAATCACAAATTTCATATTATTTCCTATAGGTCCACACAAAAATTTCAAGAGACAACTAAGACGTAGCGAGCGACTTCGATTTACGAGAGACAGTAGCTAAGAAAACTCGAGATAGGTAGGTAATCTAAGAATTATCTATAAGTAATAGTTTTAAAGACATTAGCTTTAGACACAATATAGTATTTTTTTAAACTTTTCCAGTCTCAACTCTCGATCTTTAAACTTTTTAAATGCTTTATTTTATATAGATAGTTGCGTGTTGTATTATGTATAAAGATAAAATAAAATATAAAAATATATTTACTTAAGGTTTAAATATCCTAATTGATAAAATTTTCCAACAATAAGTTCCTCAAAATATTATTAAGGACTTTGGCTGACAGAATAGGAACCAACATTTTTAAAATTACTATTTCGGATTAACAAAATTTTTGTCATTGAATACGTAAGAGTACGCAAGCTATATATAATTTTATTTTAGCTATAGGTATAATATATCGAAGAGATTTCTTAATTTAAATTATGATACTGATCACAATGTTTACAAACATAAAGATGGAACCAAAACTTTTTATTTATATATAGCTTCTAAGCTACCATGAAAGGCTAATTAAAACTTTTAAATTAATACTTCAGTAATAATATATAATAAATAATGTTTTGCAAATAGGTTACCTTTGGCACAAAAAATATTTGACACGAATATTGGCACACAATATGAGCACTCTCAAGACCTTGAGTTAGGCCTAGTCTCTATAGGAGGAACTTTAATTTAATTTCAATACAATTTACTAATGCTATGTATTCATAACAGTGGTCCTACGAGTATACCCCTTGCGAGTGGCTAAACCTGAGCCTTGAGCCTCGCATTCCTTTCTTACTCGATCTATTATGTCAGCAACCAATTTTTCTTCTTTTGATCTTCTTTCCTCCCAATTCAAATCTGTCTTATTACTTGCAGTTAAATCGGCTGAAATTAAAAAATATAATAGTTACATCAATGGTCTTTTTATAATAAGATAAGTTATTCTCTGGTAATAAGGCAAAGCGCGGCGATGAGTTTCTCCACTTAACATGCAATGCCTCAAACTCGGCGGAAAGTGGGGAACGTAAGAGGTGAGTGTCTTAACACTAGGTTCCCGGGTTTCTTCTGCCTACCCTGCCTTGTGCGGGACATAAAGTGAAGCTAAAAAAAATTATTGTTTAAACCTATATATATATACCTATACATAAATATTTAATTAGAAGCTGTTATCTATGTGTAACATTATTATAATTTTACCTTTATTAGTTTTATTGATTTTCGGACAACCTGCAGATTTTGTTGAAACGTTATTTATGTGTTTTCCATTATTTTGGTAGTTTGGCACACTTGATTTTGGAATAGCCAGTTCCGGATCCATTTCTTCTTTAATGTCAGTTTGTGTAGTACTTGTTTTCTTTGAAAGTGCTTCAGGTTGTGAATTTGTAAGCACAGGACTAGAATCGCTTAAGACTTCACTGTGCCTGCTTGCTAAGTGACCAATATATCCTAAAAAATATGATTTATAATCTATACCACGGTTTATTTCCAGCAATTTATTCTATTTCTTTGTCTAACAAATATAAACCTAAGCCTTAGGCTTAGGTTTCTTTGAGCTTTTTTATTTTTAAGTCTAATTAGATGCGAATTTCAGTTTTAATAACAAACCTTTTCTGCTCTTGAAGTACACTAAACACTGCTCACATTGAAATAACGGTGCTGGATTCAAGGGCTGAATAACATGTAGTTTGTATTTATGCCTGTACCAATGAGTGCGACTTTGCAATATTTCGCCACAAAGCTTGCAAATAACACTTCCGTCACTTCTTGTAAGATATTCTAGGAAATCATTGCGAGCTTTTGGTATATCTTTGTTATCATCCTGATCTTTATTTTCACTAGACTCATTTGTCTGTGTTTTTTCTGTTAAAAAATGTACACCTGTTTCCTCTGTAGAGCTTAAAGCGCTTTGTTGGACTTCCACTATATTTTCTGGACCAAACTCACCTCTTGAAGAATCTGACAATACTTCTAAAGTAATAATGGGCATACCAATGATACCCTCACCGTCTTCTTCATAAGTGTAATGGAATTCTGTAATATCATAGTATAAGCATATTATGAAGATATTTGAATTCTATTTTTTACGTTAAGAGCTTTCGTACACACTTAATGACATAACTGAAACTTAAATGACAAATGGATGATTTTGTTGTGTTATGTAAATTTTATGTAGTATTTATACTTACGTAACTTACCAATTTGAAATTGACGCAGCAATATTAATATAAATAAACATCATAATATATGATTTATTTTAAATAAAAGTTTTAAAAATAAGGATTAAATAAATTGACTATTGTAGTCTTTAATTTTTTATTTGAATTATTATTTGTAGTGTACATATTTATTTACGCATTACATTCAATGCGTTGGTAAGATTCTTTTCCTTAAATAAACTCTATTTAATTCTTGTTACATAGAAATTATTCTCTCATAATCCGTAGCTTATATCGATTTTTGTTAAAGCTTTGCTGTTTGCAACGATAATTTTATTCTAAATAATAATTACATTAATAATTCAGTTAAACTGTGGTAGTAATGTTAACGATTATATAGATGAAGAAACTATTCGTACATATAAAAGCTTAAATTGTAAAAATACTATAAGAATAGTAAATGTTAGAGTCCAATAACAATCATAGTCTCTGATTATCTAAAATGCTATCGACAGTTTTCCGTTCCCCGTTAAAAGACCATCTGAACCTAAGTAGATATAAGAACATCGTGTTATATTAAAATATTCACAAAGTATAAAAAGTAATACTAACACCGTCTTTACGATGACGAACGGCATAATAAATATTCTGTACTCAGTAAACTATCAATTTAATAGAATATAGAAAAAAATCAACACGCATATAAAGATTGCACTACCTTGAAAGTTATATATGAGGATAAAAAGATATATAGACTTTAGAGCGTCATAGTAGTTTTTGAAGTTTTCTCATATTTCTAGGTGCAAATTTATAAGTACCTATCATATCATTATTAATAACGGGTAATCATATAATATTGTCAACCCAGTAACCATTCGTTAAAACATTTAAACCATTTTATAGAATAATATAAAAAATATCCATTCTAACAATTTCTGCATGAAATCTCAAATAAAACGATGAAATAATTGTGTATTAATTATACAAAAAAAACAATATTTGTTGTTTCAAGTAAGAAATTCAAGTGTGCTTAATTTAAAATATATAAAACCATATACTATACATCCGTAAACATTTTCCAACGTAACTATGTAATAAGAATTCTACAATTTCAAAGATCACTTATACAAAATAATAATATTACGTCAACCATCGCCAATTTTTTATAATCAAGTAGTGGTCCACGTATTCCGTGACCATAATACTTAATAAAAACGATCGCTCGTTTATATAACCGTAAATCTATAGTTATACATAAGCTGCCTTGCAGCACGTGGTTAGAAAGGAAAGTAAGATACAACAATGAACATGTTGCTAACTTAGTTAGCACTAATATCACAAAACAAAATACTACAAGAAGAAAGAAAATAAAACATAAATAACATGTCACCACGAACAAAAACTCAGTGAAAACCCGATAGCTATCAACAGGAATGAAGAAGAGGATCAAGAAATCTCGTTATATATGAACGAGTTACGAAAAAAACTTGTGCGATTGACTGGCGCTGGTATACCTATCTAAGAATCACACTGTTATAATTGTTAATACCTTATTGGTAATATAAATCTATAATGATTCAAGTTTTAACTTAATTATATACATAAACTATCAACTTAATATAAAAATTGTGCGCTAAATTTAAACACAAAAACTCAATAGTAATATTTTAAGTAATATAGTATATATCTATTATCTAACACTATGTAAGGCTTATATAAATTGCTCGTGTTATTAAAACTCTTTAAACATAATCTAATATTAATCTTATATTATAACCGTGGAGATTATTAATAACATCTAAAAATCAGACGTAAGTGATTACGAATAACTTGATTAAATCAGTTTAAAATTAGTTATTTTTTTATCTAATAATTTATTAGAAATTGGCAAACAAGTTATTATTCATATAAAAATTGATTTAATATTAGCATTCGCAATCACGAAGTCTGTAACAAATTCCTTATCAATGGAAGAACTGCTGATTGTCGTCTGAGCTCTAATACTAGAGCCTATGTTCTAACACTATAATGAAGATATGGAAACGTCTATACAACATTAACATATGCGCTATGGCACTTATAGATTTTACGTAAGTATATTTATCGCATATTATATTTTTAAATCTATAACTTTACCTCTGGATATAAAGAATTAAACATATAAAGTAACAATAGGCTCACTAATATTCAAACAGTTTAAAATATTTCTATATAATAAAGTCTTTAAAACATACCTATGTATAAGTGTTAAAAATTATTGATATTCTATCACGTACTGGTCGTAATTTCTCAAATTAACTTCTTCAATATACTTTTTAAGGGTATCCTAACAAAACTTTCAATATTCCTCTACCATAAAATATATAATTTTATTTATTTTTATGCTTAGATTCTGTTATTATTAAAGAAGAAAACTATTTATTTGCAACAATTTTACCACATCCTTTAGATATTTTCAAATAGTGCGCAGACAGATATAATGTAAATTACAGTCTTTGGTCGGTGTCTTGCGATATGATGAAAAACATTAAAATTACTTTCTTTTATGAAATTAAATTGTATTGTTTTAAAAATTTAGGAGTAGAAATAGAATGGAAAGCACAATTCAGACTTGTAGTGCACTTACTAACGATAGAAATTCTAAACATTTAAATTTAATACGCCGTAATAGTTGCGTCAACTGGCCTTCATAAAATCGTGTATATTTATTGTCTAATATTTGCACAACCATACTTTTAACAAGTAAAACGTAATGAGCTCTATAGAAACAAACTTTAGATATTAAATGCATAACATTATCATTGGAAATATTTACTTTAAAAGTATATGTTATAATTTTATTCCAAAAATAGATCGTACACTACACCTATTGAACTCTGCGCATCTAACACTACAGAAAATATTTTGAATAGAACCTAAAATACAGGCGTTTTCAAAGGCACTATAATAATGGTCTAAATTATCGATAAAAATCTGGAATCTTTCTTTATAAATTGCGTCACGTTTGCTAAGCTTGTGCTGGATCTGGTGACGAATGCGTCGGGGTAGAGTTACGAGGCGACGCTGAACCGACCGCCTCCAGCTTAATTCCAGGTGGTAATTGTCCTTCCATGCCGGGTAACATGAAGAAAGCGTTTGGTGGATATACACAATCCTTAGGAACGTAGCAATCATGCGTCGTTTTCATATGGTTCTTCATTTTGTCAGGTCTGGAGAATTCCTTGCAACACACTGGGCACGGAAAAACTTTCCTCTGTTGACCCTCGTGGTAGAGGAATGCGTGCCTTTGGAATGAATATTTGTTTTTGAAGGTTTTCTGTATGTTCTCTTTCGCGCACTCCGTGCATTGGTATACACCTTCGTTGACGGACGCATATCTGAAGAGATTCAGACCACGTACCGACATCTCCGTCAACTGCTCAGCCGGATCGTTTGACGCTGAATTCGCTCTTCTCCTTATGCGTCTTCTAACAACCGGTCTTTGCATCTGGCTCCCTCCTGTTGGTAACGTATTATTATTAATAGAATCGTTTTGATATTCGTTTGAAGTGGATGCAGATTGTGTTGCGGGATTAATACGGATTTTTCCTTGACCATCGTTTGTAGGTGATTGCACATATTTAATGTCTTTATTTTCGAAATCAGGCGTACCGCGACCTGAAATCAGGTATTTTTATTACCATAATGTAAAATCTGCAAATGGGATATTTCATAACATCAATACTATGTCAATGCAGTATTTTTTTTAAATACAACTAGCAATTAAAATATAAATAAAAAATGGATTTATGGAAAGAAAAAAAACAAAAGACGAAAATATATTAATATTTATTTGTTCAAATTGAATGACGAAATTAATTACACCACGATAAAAACAAAAACCATGATAGATGGAACTATTTTATAGACAAGTTCGTCATATTACATTAATTTAATTGCTGAAGTAGCACCAATTTATATTAGAATTTACTGGTAAAGCTCGTACAATTGTCAGAACACAATGACCAACTCGTCTAAATTATGATTCCTTAAACAAAATATTCAAACTAGAAAAAAATAAAAAATTTAAACATAAAATAAAAGTATGTAGATGCTAAAATTTCTAAATATTTAGGTACAAGATAAAAATATATGCTGTGCAAATAGGTTTTCGTTTGATTAACACTAGGGATCGGTTAAAGAATTTTCAACATTTGGAGCATAGGCTGGATTCTACAAAGTCAAACTTCTAAAACTATATATAATAAACGTTAAATCTACGTAATAAATTAAAAAAATAAAGTAACAAAAAAGATAGTTTTTACTATGTTAAAAATAGGACTCAAGTGTTTGCATTTGGAACTATTTCGGCAAGTGTAGGTACATCATTTATAAAAAATAACGTATCAGTTTTACTTAGCACATAAGATCACATAAGGTGGGTCTTTCAATTGAAATATTAGTAAAATTCTGGCAAGGATTTCATATTTGAAACGATTGTTATTAGAAAATAGCTGCTCTCTTTGATTTAACATAACCAAATAAAATAGCCTCATAATGGATAATATTTAAAAAAAACATATCTAAATCTATTGTTTAAAAATAAAAATACAAAAGCAACAATTTGTACTGAACCAAAAATACTTTGTTTCGCATAGCGTCAATTTGAGCAACATAGAAAGCATGTTAACGTCTAGCTCTAACCACACCGTCTACGTGAGAGTAGTATCATATGACAACATACCTACCTGATCAGTCCTCTCTTCGTGACTACTAGTTTTCTACAGAATAGAAAATTCACTCCATTGTAAACAACACAATTTATGCCTATAATATTATAAATAACTTAAACTAATCTTTACTAATTACCCGTGTTGTTACTTTGCTACTATTAAACGTAGTTTACTTTTCATTAATGTCTGAATAGTTTATAAAATTACCATCGTTTCTGATATCACCATAGAAGCTACGCTTAAAGGTTTGTAGCGGTTAATTTCCATGTCATAAAACGAATCGATTGTGGCAAGATATTCATGTGCAATCATTTATGCTATAAATATACAATAGGTTAAGAAGTAAAGAGACTAAGTACTCGTAACAAGTATAACAGGAAAAGTATATTTTTGACATTTGACTTTAGAATACGCGCTTTTAGCGGTATAGGTTTCATTAAATGAAAACATCATTTAGTAATAGAAGCAACATGGCCAATAGTCAAAAATTCACTTTTAAAAAGTTTACAAAAAAAAACATAATAAATTAAAAAGGTATAAAAAGAAAAATTAATGGAACAAAACCAAACATTAACATTAATAGAAAAGATTCATTTTAGCTTTAACTTTTATTATTTTCTTTAAAGATTCTAAAAATAGTAATTAACACCTTATTGTATACGATCGTATTTCTTTCAATAACAAATAATGCTATGTGTAACTTTCGAATCTATTTTTTTCTAAATATTACACTTTGCTTTTGCTATTGTCTAAGTGCATATAACAAAAAATATGGATTCAACATTTGGCTAAGAACTATATAATATTTTATTAATATTTTGCATCAAATTTACTGTGTCATGTTGAGATAAAATATTATTATCATATAATTTTATTTAAAAGATACTTATGAGAGGTGTAATACGGTCTATATTAATTTATTCACTTCTTGCTTGAAATATAAACTGCTTGTAACCTTAACCTAATACTGAGGATAATCTACAATATTAAACCAAGACGTTTATGAATTTTCTATTGTAAATTTGCTAAAAAATCAACAAAAAAATAAACCATTTTATAGTAATAAAAAATTTCTGCAGGTATCTATATATTAGTTTGAAAATGAAAATTACTATGATTTCCCTCATTTTGTCAATCGCGTGTCACATGTTTAGCATTGGATTCGTTCATGTAATTTTATAGATTGACAAAAAAAATAGTTTCATAGTAACAATTAAAGTCTATTAAGTTTTCCTCAGTAAATATAGTATTAGCCTACTTTTATTGATTAAAATTTTCAATACATAACAACTTCACTAAAATGAATTGAATTTACTTTGTGACACCTCTCTAAGTTATATTAATAGTATAATATAAAATAAACCATCATTGTAGTTATATTACAATCATAATATAATATAATTTTTTCTTTGCAAATGTATTATTATTTCCTACTTATATCTTTGAGAACTGCATATACTCTGTAATATAATAAGCATTAATTAATATATACTCTGTAAGAATGAAACGGCATGAATAAAATCTATTTTGTATCTGTGGAACAGTAATAATGGAACAGTATATAGTATGTTTTGTATGTAAATGTTAATAATCTTTATATATATATAATTTCTAAATATTTCACTATTATAAATAACATCTGTACGTAAAATAATTGTGTATTCATAAAAATTAAATTAGCTGCACATATTAGCTGGTATCCCGTTTAACATCATTAGTTTTTAAACAAAACAGAACAAAAGGCAACATATAGATATTTTAAACAACAATATTAACAAACAACATACACTTTAGGGACAATTCATTTTTAATGTCACATCACATGTGACGTCACCTTAAGTTTAATTTAGCACCAATTGATGATATAGCTTTAATTAAATAATGTTCCATCAATATAGAAATAAGATATTTCTCGTTAACATAAATATACATTTTATAATTGTTTATAACAAATACAATAGAATTTATAATTTACTTGTATAGAATAAAATGAAGGAACTCTGAAAGGAGAATGGTTTACGTGGTTACAATTAAGGAAAGTTGAAAGAAGTTTCACGTTAACTTTAGGCACTGGCTAAATTGACTATTTTTTAAGTTTTACAAAACTTTCGTTAATAGCCTCACCTTGTTATATATCTAAATTTCATTTTTAAGTACCTATCCATGTTATGTTCAAAGATAAATTTTTCATACAAAGATTATGAAAGGTACAATAAATTCGTTTATATGAATTCAACAGTCTTAACATTGATTAACTAGGCATTGTTTCCGCCTCGAATTTTACGATACGATTTTTTTTTATTACATTACAATTTAATCCAATTTTCATGTAAAGTGGGAAACATGAGATGATATCCCTAAATTTAACTATAAATGTCATATTTAACTACTTGGGCCTAGAGGTTTCTATAATCCTAAGGAAGCTTCTTAAAGTAGATTGTAAACTTTGAATAATGAAAATAAATAATTATACATAATATTCTTTGAAATTTCTTAGTCACCTAGTAGTCGATTTAACTTATTAATATACAAGTAAAGGCACACTAATAGGCAAGCGTTCCCTGGACCTACTACTTATTAAATTGGAAACCGTATATTTTTTTGGGTCGTTTAAGTAAAAATTAATGTTCAAATATAATCTTGTTTTTTTTATAGATGGACGCTTATGAATGACAATTAATTAAATAATAGACTTTCACATGAGTAGGTAGGATCAGTAACACTAAATGTTTTATATAATGGAATCATTCATAATCGTCTTCCATCTATAGATACTTTTTGTTTTCTTTTCACATTCGTTCGCTATAGCGATTCAATCACGTCCGAAAAGTGTATAATAATTGTAAACTTGGCTAAGAGACAATGTTTCC
>JAYDZJ010000009.1:2377667-2389180 GCA_034509065.1 Eueides lybia
CTGTGGTTTCAATTAAATTATTGTGGTTTAGCTATGCAGTACGCAGTGTATGAGCCTATGGTAGATAAGAGTTGAAAAAAGTGACGTCATAAAATTAAGTATATGCTACTGTTTTGATTTTTCTTTGTAATAATTTCGTTGAACTAATAGTAAAAATTCTACATGTAAAAACTCATAGGCGTATTTATCAAACTGAGATACAATCTTTGTTATAATAATCATATTATCTGTATTTATAATAAATCTTTGCCTCAAATTAGGCGGAAAGTGGGAAACGGAACGGAGTGTTTTGACACTAGGTTTATAAGTTTCCTTTGTCTACCATGCTATGTGCGGAATAGACCGTGAAGCTGAAAATAATAATAATAATAAGTCTTTAATCGATCACTGTACTTGGAAGAGCAATTTAAAAATTATTTGCGACGTTTATTGATATAACACCTAAAATATGCATATTTTTTTAGTTTTATCTGTTTGTTTGTGTGTTTGTACGCGCTAATCTTAGATAGATAAAATGTAGTTTTCATTATTATGTTTTCGCAACCTTCCATAGACAGTTAATGTTTGTTTTATTTAAATTCCATTTAAGTTTTCAAAGTATAGATATTGTCTATAAAATGATAATGTTATTAGAACAATAAAGTAGTTAATTAGTTTATAAAATAGAGTTATTAAAGCGGGCCAAGCCGCGAGCGGATGGGTAGTATTCAATATTAGTATAAAAGTCCTAACACAAAAAAATGTAATTTAATTTTATCATAAATTAACACAAACGTATAAATTTCCTTAGGAAAGGTCTTAATGTAAGTATTAGATAAGCGAATGTAAGTTTATGGTTACTATAAAAATATTTTTTTCTACCTCCTGTAATATCCCTTAGGCACATAGCGTGACGTGTACCTAAAATATAAAATTTGTTAACAAAAATAAAAAAGTTTTTGAAATGAATGTGCCCTTTGTGGCGTACGTCAAACACTCATTTTTATTACTCGTGTAGTGCTAATGCAGCCTTAGATAATAGAACTTGCTGCATTTCTTGATAGGACTAGGTCTTTTAGTAGATTGTAAAGAGATTTGGCTAGTATACCTCTTGCACCCATTTCTACTGCATATAAATTAACCGTATAGCTATTTTTGGTTAATTCATTTATTTCATACTGATAATATTTATTTATTTTTACCGTGTAGTCTTTGGATATGTTTGTTTCTCACCGTACCGCAAGTTCTACAAACATGTCTAACTGATCTGGAAAATAAACATAAATCTGGTCTAAATTTAAATTCAAATGTCTCTATTAAAATAGTCGAGTAAAATGCTGGAGGTATGATTGAATAGGGCTTGCTTTTAGAGTTTCATTCGCGCCTGTCTTTATGGATATGTCTTCTATTAGTAGTCAATCCTTTTGGGCTCTAGCTACTGAGAGACTTAAGGCTTTGCGTATGATTTGGAATATTCTGACATGGCGACGCGAGTAATGACCCCTATCAAAGAGCACCTTACAAGCTGCCAATAATTGCATGACTGTGCCGATGGCCTCACTTTTCCCATCTCACTAACCTGCCCTGATGTGGGAGTCATTTGGAAAGCATTAAGGTAGAATTTCAAAAGGCCGTGTGATCAATCGTACTGTAAGGTGCGTCACTTCAGTGCTAACGGAACATAGAATTCGCCTAAGTTCAACCATTCACACTGCAGAATTCGTCTAAGTTTAACTATTCATTCTGCAGGTTCATTGTGTGCACTGTGTAGTTGTATTTTATCTTCTTGTAGAAAATATTTTAAAATATATCGGTCTTCCCTTGCCTTTTTGGAGCCCAACCCTGCTCTGGTAGTCTGCGCACCTATCATAACTTATTTATGGAATTGAAGTCTTGATTCGAGCTCCTTGACACACTTGTTTTTTGGGACTGTTTCATCCTTCGATTTCTCCAGCACAATGTATTTTAGTAACTAAAACTCTATAAGAGTTCTGAAGGTTACTTTACTTTCATACCAAAGTTATTGTGATCCCTGAGAAGAATTGACGGATCAGCCGAGTGTGCCAGTCCTATCCATAATTTCAATATCTTTTCAACACTAGTATCCAATTTTGCCAATATCATATACAAGGAAAAGCCAAGTTAGTGATGTCAAATAGGCGTTGTATATTTAATTTTAACTAAAAGCTGTTGATCTATGTCATGGAGGTCGTTTAGGGAACTATCGACAACTGCTTCTAAGGGGACACGTTCTTTGTAATGTATCCTTCTACCAAGAAATTTGAAAGGCACTGCTTCGGCAACGGTGGTTACACTTTGTCCACTTATAGCCCCATTTTTTCTCATGGTTATTAATTTTTCTATTAGAAAATTGATAACTATATTGAAAACAATTGGTGATAAGCAGCACCCTTGGAACAGCCCTACATTGTTTTGCAGGACTTTTGTGTACTCTTTGTTCGCTAATATAGTAAATTTTAATATTGCTTCAGTTAAAAATGTGTCTTAAATAAATAATACAATACATAGTAAAAAGTGAAGAGAAATTAGTACAATTATTATTATAGAACCTGAACATACTTTAGAATTTTAAACTACGAAAACTCTTTTTTTCAAACAAACAGCCTCTATAAATGTTCTACTTGTAAAAGAGCTAAATTTAATTAGTTTCTTAACCACAATAAAACGATTCGTTACAGTAAAATTTCATAGGAAGGAAAGCCTCATATGGGTGTACCTACTTTTTTGCTTTCAGAGTATTTGTAGGTAACTTCAAGTTTAGCTTATAAACGTTGACAAACTTAATTTGCGGGCTTATGCACTAATTTGTATGAAACAAACTATACATATAAGTTTGCAATGATTCATTTTTTAGATTACTTCCTTTATATTGTAAGTTTTTATCTCGTGTCAATTTATATATAACTTAAGATCTACGAGAAGTGATATAACCTATAGCGAATTAACCGATTTTAACAAATACTATAAAAATATGTATTTTTTAATTCAGAAATCTTTTTCATTATGTTAACTTAAATGAAATTTCAGCTTGATATCTCCAGATCGATCTCAGAATAGTCTCGAGAGATGGGACAAAGTGATTCTATAAGTGTTCCGTTTCTTCCTTCGAAGTACAAAATCCTAAAAAGCGGGAAGATAAAAAACAAAACCAAACAAATAATCTACCTTATCTCCCTTATTAACAAGTATTTTTTCCAAAACACCCGGTGTAGGTGAACAAGCGCTGTCAGCGGAGGCGGCAGTCGATGCTGACAATGTTTGATACTTAGGACGCGGTAAATGCACTACCGTTTGACCATTCTGTAATTGAAAACAAAATATAATCTAATTTATCTATAAATGTAGCATAATAGGTGATTCACGAGAAAGTTTAGTATGTTAAAGCTCTCAGTTAAGTCTTAAAAATTGATGTTTGTAATGTGGAAATAATAAAAAAAGGGCAACCAAGTTAAAAATATATATATTTTTAATACATTTGATATTCAAAAGATAAAAAAGTAGCACAAACAGATCTGTTTCCGGTAGTAACTATAAAAAAATCCTTTTTACTCTCCTTATTAATATAAGTTTTTTTAACTACACACTGTACACGCACATGGCAGGGTAGGTAGAGTAAATATGGGAACCTAGTTTTAAGACGCTCCGTTCTGTTTCCCACTTTTCACCAAATTTAAGGCATTGTGTGTTAAGTGACGGGACTGAACGTCGCGTTTTGCCTTATTACCAGAGCGAAAAAATGAAAATATGGAGTATTTCAAATAAAAATAAATAAATTTCATTTCTGCGAGCGGGGTCGAACCCGCAACCAGTATAATTATATAATAAATTAAAAATATATTCACCTCATCATATATATGAACTTCGTGGTCAAATGTCAAGAGACCCACGTTACTGGTTTTATCTCCCAGCTTTGTGATTAATCTTAGGCCTTGTTCATTTAATTTAACATATGCTTCAACTATTTTGACATTTCCATCATTTACTTGTACTTGGTAAGTATTTGGGGCATCATCGTACGTCACGGCTACCTTTGTGTCTAAAAATAAAATAAAACAAAATAATTAAAGGCAGCGTAGGCAGAGGGATCGCTGACACTGAGTTTCGTTCCCCATTTTCTGCCATATTCCGTTCCACACTTTCTGCCAAATTCCGTTCCCCACTTTCCACCATATTCCGTTTCCCACTTTCCGCCAAATTCCATCCCCCACTTTCCGCCAAAATTCCGTTCCCCACTTTCCGCCAAATTCCGTTCCCCACTTTCCGCCAAATTCCGTTCCCCACTTTCCACCAAAAAGAAGCATTGCGCATTGCGTAGCGGAACTTAACCCCGCGCTTTGCTTTATTACAAGAGCGATGAAAAAAAAATCGATAAGAAAAAATCTTCTTTAAAAGGTTAAATAGGAAAAACTTGTGTCTGTAAATAAAATTGATTGAAGAATTATCAAAAGTAAAAAAAAATCTAAAGATTTTCCTCACATACCATGCTCATCAAATTTCAAGTGTACAATTTTTTTTAAGTTATAGTTTGGCCTCCATGCATTTGCTGTCACTGAGATTCCCTTCCACGAGTCATTTGATGGAATTTCCATTTGAGATTTAATAAGCTGTTAAATATATATACAAAGCTGATCGTTTAGTGATTTAGGTTATGGATTTTTATTAATAATATATTATTTTTAAAGTGTTAACACTTAGGAAAGAAAAATATTTATTTGAGAAACGTATAAAAATATCGTTACGGTGATTTTTTTATATATTTTATATGTATTTGAAGTTAAAAAATATTTATTAATATTGACTAAATTGATAAATTCAAGTCTAGTATGAATTAAAAGGTAATGATAAAACATAAGAAATATTCTGTTCATCCTTATATAAACAATAACTCAGGAAAGCTTTTTAAACTATATTTTTTTCTATTATCTTGAACATAATCCATTTACAAAAAACTAAAAAGGACTTTTAAAAAATGAATCTCTCCTTATATAATCCTTTGTTATTTCAATATTAGTTACTAATTAGCATAAAAAAACTTTTTAAACTTCAAATTACACTATACACTAAAATTAAAGTCACCCTTATTTTTTTAAAATGTTATGGAATTCTACGGGAAATGTACCTATAAGTTTTATCCTATTTTTAGTACTGATGAATTTGTTATATTTAAATCTACAACTAATAAAACACAACTTACATGCCCTAGTGCTGCGTGAATAGCGTGTTCCTCGCTAAGACGTGAATCACTCTGCGGGAACAGTTCAGCCTCGTGTTGCGGTATAAAGGCGGTGTGGACGTCACCTTTAACGAATGCACTAGCACCGCTCAAGCGGAGAAGGAAATTTACATTTGTTTCAAGACCTGCTACCTGCAAAAATGTTATTTTTTTTAGGAAGTTTCTACTATGGTCAAATTCAAAAATACCCCCCCACGTTATTTTCAGTATTAGTTATTATTTCAGTATTAGTTATTTTTTTTTATTGTTTCATGCTGTATCCCGGGCAGGGTAGGCAGAAGGAACCCGGGAACCTAGTGACAAGACAGTCCGTTCCACAGTTTCCACCGAATCTTTAGTGGCGGAACTCAACGCCGCGCTTTGCCTTATTACCAAAGCGAAGAAATGAAACATTAAATATTTAAATTGAAAATATTAAATATTTCATTTCCTCGAGTGGGGATCGAACCCAGAACCGATCGGATTCAGTCACACGCTTGCACCACGTCAGGTCTCAAACATATATTTGTATGTACACAAATAAAAAGTTTTTATAAAAGCAATTCTTTCCCGCGATGAGATAGACCGTAAATCAATTCTTCGGATAAAGTTCAGCCTCGTGTTTCGCGATATAAATGCTCAAGTGGCTCCTTCACTTATTGACAATTACTGTTTTTTTTTACTTTTACGTATAATTGCTAAGATAAGTTACTATTCTTAAATTGTAATTTAATTATGTATTATAGTTTAGCTAATATGTTGGTTATCATATTAGGTATGCAAAGCTTTAAATTCAAACATACCCTACATATCATGCACGCAGTTTATTGGCTCTACAACGAAAACAGTTTTATTCAAATGAGTTTAGTAACCATTTTAATGATTTAAAAGTTAATTATATGTAACGTTCATGAATATTTTGCATTTAGCGTCAAGAAATTCCTTTATAGAGACATTGTCTGCCAGCGATTTGCTAGAATGTTTTTTTTTTCAATTACAGAAATCAAATAATAATTAAATATTTTATATAGTGGAAACCGAAACAATAATCATCACCATTTAATTAAGAGCATTGCAACTATGCCACGACGGTGTATATTAAACACATACACTATATACAAAAATATAAATATATATATTTTTAGTTAACAAAAACGGTAGTAATGACTTACTTGATATTCCGATAATTTTCTTCTAGTTTTAGCTAGCGCTTCACTCCTGTCTCGCCCCCACACCACAAGTTTAGCGATCATTGGGTCGTAGTGTACTGATACTTCTTGTCCTTCCCGTACACCAGTCTCCACCTTAAAAAGGAATAATTTATCGTTTATTACATAAAAGAAATATATATTTTAGGTCGTAATAGCGCAGGGGCATAAAAATTGAGTTTACTACTGTAATTTTATCGGTGTAGGTTTAAATCTTACTCACGGTGGAATAAAATGTTTAATATTTTCATTTCCGTGCACTGGTAATGATGCAACTTGCGATGAATTGCTTCACTAATACTCAAGAATCCTAAAAACTCAATTAAAAGTGGATATCTAAAGTGCCTTAATGGAAACTAACAATGTCTTAACATTTAAGTTTCCAGATTTCTCTTGCCTACCCTGCCATGTGCGGGATGCATTATGAAGTTGAAAAATAAAATAATATTTAAATAACTGAGATAATTGTGGGTTTGAATTTAAAGTACCAAACCAATCACACCAGAGAACTAGATACAGTACGCTCATTCTGTAGGAATCAAAGGCAGTACGCGAGGCAATTAAAAAATCGTCGGTGGTAGTTTGATATAATAATTATATCAACTGACATACGACAGTCTACCCGTGACTATCGTAAAGTGTTTGAAACGTCGGGTTTCCAAAAATATATAAATGTCAATATACAAAATTAGACCGTTTAAAATTGCTTCATTTAAAATAAGTGAACTATTTCTCAGATAAAACTATTCTCACAAAAAATACTCATGTTTTTCGTCGTCTATTAGCTGTTTATCTACAAAAGTAACTGCTGCTGTAGTCGAAAAGTGGTGAACAGAGTGTCTTGACACTCTACACCTTAAAATTCGGGTTACAGCGTAAAGTTAGAAAAAAAAGATAGGACAATATACACATACTCGAACATTATTTTCAGGTAACGGCTGAGTGAGTCTATGTAATGTGCCAGCCCGTGGCAAGAATCCGGCTCGCGGTTCCTCAGCATATATCCTGCATTCTACCGCGTGTCCATTGCGAATTATCTCTTCTTGTGACAACGGAAGAGGCTCACCGGCAGCTACACGAAGTTGCCATTCTACTAAGTCGGTACCTAAAACGAAAAGAGAGATAAATTTTCAAAATGTGAAAAATGTTAAATTTTAATATTAATAAATCTCTTACATGATAAATTAAGCTATTATAATATGAAATAGTTGTTACTTCTATTTTTGAAGGTGAATAATTCAATAAAGGTTTACCACTTTATAGCTATTTTTGAAATCGGATTTAAAGCAGAAAACAGAGCATATCGAATTTAAAATAGTATTGAGATAATTTTCAATGTTTAAAGAAGATGTAATACGCTTTACGTTTAAGTTTCATATTGTATCCCTACTTTCCGCCGAAATTGAGGCCGCCATGCCTCAAATTAGGCGGAAAGTGGTGTTGCGGGACTTAACGCCGCGCATTGCCCTGTTGTCAGAACAAAGCAAAAAATAAAAATATCAATTACTTTTTCGAGTGGGGATTGAACTCACAACCTGTCATGTTTAAAGTCACACGCCACACGCTTGTGCCGTCTGCTCTAAGAAAAGCCTCATGTGATAATACCTTACTGTATAATTATTATAACATTTATTTTTACACTTGTTTGTAAGTACAAAACAAAACATCTATCAATGTACCATATATTATTCTAAGTTATTAAGATAGCTCACCAGTAATCATTTCAGTAATAGGATGTTCGACCTGAAGACGTGTATTCATTTCCATGAAATGGAATTCATGGGTAACTCTATGTAGAATAAATTCGACAGTTCCGGCGCCAACGTAACCTACAGCTTTGGCTGCTCTAACTGCAGCCTCACCTATTGCTCTACGAGTTTCTTCTGACAAACCAGGCTAAAATATTGTGAGAAATACACACATATTTTATAATAATTATGTTGTAGTAAATTAAAATAAAAGAGGCATTTGACTCTAAATGCAACAGTGATGGGCTAGATAGATTGCAACTCAAAGTAGACTAATTATTTTAATTTTTTTACTAAAATAAATGTGTGTCAAGTCTGATGTTACGGTACGCGGTGTTAAGTTACGCCATTCAAATCACTCTCCAGTCTGAAATATGGCTATACCAGAGTACCTTGGTATTTGTGGCTGAGTATAACTACGAAATGGTCGATTTTCTAATACATACTAGATGAGACTTTAGAAGTAAGTTTAAACCAAAATCTTAAAGACTAAAATTTTTGTTTGTAGTACCCTATTGAAAAATAATTAAAATATTTTTAATGTATTAAATTAGTATTAAATCTTATTAACATCATTTATTGTAAAAAACGTAATGTATACATACAGCTGGTGCCTCTTCAATGATTTTTTGGTGCCGTCTTTGCACTGAACAATCACGCTCAAATAGGTGAACGGCATTTCCATGCATATCAGCAAACACCTACAATATATATAGATATTCTATACAATATTGTTTAGAAAAATATAACTGAATACATATTACATTTTAACATAATATAAAATTTGCAGTAAGTTTTTACTGTCATGGTTATGGATTCAATGTCAACTCATATATCTTTCATTTTTCAGGAATATTATAAAGAATTCAAGAGAAAACTGGATGCAATAGCCATTTTTTTTAAAGCTTCATGCTATATTTTTACTCATGGCAGTGGGAACTTGTTCTCAAGTTTCCCTATTCTAAACTTCGTTCAGCTCCCTACTTATTTTCATTTTTCACTGAATTTGACGCATTGCATGTTTAGTGGCTAAGTGCCTTGATATTATGTCTTTCTGTCTCTCATGCAGAACTCTTCACAGAATATCTTGCATAAAGCATCCAATATAAGGAATTAAATTAAAAAAATATGTACAACTCATGTAGAGTTGTTTTTCTACGTCCCAAGTATTTTTTTTAAATAATTGCCACTATTTAAATTATAACCATTTATCATTGTATTAAAACTACAATATTATATAAAACTAATCATGTTACCTGGACTTCTACATGCCTAGGATCTGTAATGTATTGTTCTAAGAGCATGTTATCATCACCAAAAGATTTTAGAGATTCTCGTTTGGCCGATTCCAATTGTGGTAGAAAATCTGATTCGGTCATAGCTATTCTCATACCCTAAAATTATATAGAAAATTTAATTTATTATTTGTTTTCTTTTATAACAGAAAAAAAAGAAATTAATAATGTAGAAATAAGATGGAACACTATTTTATTTTTATGCTAAGCAAAGAAATAGGTTAAATTACAAAGTACAATTAGTTTTCACTAAATTAATACAGTTTCTCAAAAAAAAAACAAGACTTTTTATGTCGCTAACCTTTCCACCTCCACCCCTCACAGCTTTGATCATTAAAGGGAAACCTATTCTTTTTGCCTCTGCTTGCAATTTGTCTAAACTTTGATCTTCTCCATGATAACCTTTAACTATTGGAACTCCAGCACTGGACATTATTGCCTTTGATGTACTGAAACAGTAAAGTAATTCTTAATAAAAATTGTTTTGAAACTTTGAAGCAACATATTAGATTTTTTTATATATACTCAGTATCTTCTACATAACAAACCTAACAGAGGGACCTGAGTGTTAAGACATTGATCACTTATATTGTGTGCACACACAGCTCTCTGTATTGCTTATTTATATATTATTTTCATTTCCTTACTCTTATTGCAAGACATAGTACATATTTTAAGAAAATAAGAAATAATTCATATTTTTATTTTAAAAGAGGGAGTAAATATGTTTCATTTTCCCAAGGCAAATAAAGCCTATAACAATTACATATTACCTGCTGTGCAACCACTACCTTAGATACTTCTTCTTAAAACATATAATTAATAAAATATTAACCTTTTTATACCCATATCTCTTATAGCAGAAGGTGGAGGTCCAATAAAAATGACACCTTCATTCGCACAATGCTCACAAAATTCTACATTCTCAGACAAAAACCCATAACCTGGATGAATTGCTTGGCTATTTGATTTTTTTGCAATTTCTAATATTTTTAATGCATTTAAATAACTTTGTGAAGAAGGTGCTGGCCCAATGTGATAAGCTTCATCTGCCTAAAATTTACAGAAAAAAGAGCTGTAAGTGTATTAGTGTATGGAATAAAAATATTAAGATTAAAATATTAAAATTTACCATTTCTACATGCATAGCATGTTTGTCAGCATCAGAATATACTGCTACTGTTCTTATTCCAAGTTTTTTAGCTGTTCTCATAACCCTGCATGCTATTTCACCTCGATTAGCTATTAAGACTTTATTTATAAGCTGTTTTTGTATGTTTTCTTTCAGCTGCTGAGTATGATTACATCTTACACGATATCGTGAATTAATTGATGTACTAAAAAATAACATATTTGTATATATATTTCTTTACAAATGTGAACTTAATTATATTAGTACAAAAACTTACCAAATTTTGTTTAACGTTTTTAAGTACGACATTTTGATGTACTGATTATTTTAACATTAATTAAATCAGTATTATTTTAACGTTATCGTTAGGTAGGAATGAAGATAAGAATAATTTTTAGTTGCCGAGTCCCTTCATTATATATCAAAAAACAAAATTGATAACGCTTAACGCAAATACTTAATTGACGTATACGTGCAATGATATTATAGTTGTACATAGCAATTACTATGTCGTAATTTATTATCTCTTAATTTATTCAAAAACAACAGAATGATAACATTAATAAATATAAATATTTCAAACTGTCGTTTATTTGTGACAGATGTCATCGTATCGCTGAACAGACATTGACAGTTGTTATTGATAAGGCCGTTATCTGAATTATCTAATATCTTTAAACCACGGAGCTTAGATACACAGAAGAACGATCGTAATGTATAAAAATGTCTAGGGAATGTAGAGAAAATAAAGTTTTATTGCAGGGTGCGTTGCAGTCGCAGAGATCCCCGATTTAAATTTAGCGGGTGATTATTTAAGAAACAAACTTGAGTCTTATTTATTTACTAGCTGTTACCCGCGACTCCGTCCGCGTTCACTATTTTGCTCATAGTGACTTACACATAAAAGATAGATATATG
>JAYDZJ010000011.1:870720-881780 GCA_034509065.1 Eueides lybia
GAACCCAACGCCGTGTTACCAGAACGAGGAAGTGAAAATAATATAGTAATAACGTATATTATTAAGAATTTTATTTAATATTATGTATGTAACATGAATTTTACGATCATATTTCGAGTATTAGTATGCTGTTCTGGTATGTGTACCAATGACTATATAAAGAAAGTTCTCATATGGCTAGCAATACATTTTTGAATCATGAGTCTTACACATTTCTTAAGATGACGAGGTGTCCTCGAAATGGTTCCAGCACTATTCATATAAACAATGTACTACCTTGGCGTAGTTTGTGTTTCATAGAAACAAAGAAACATGATCCTATGCAATAATTGTATTGGCATCTTGGATCAATGGGTTGAATTTATACTAATGATTACGTATACAAATTTCTCATACCAGAAATGAGACTTAACCTAATTACTTATATCTATCTATCTGTCTTATCTTACTTAAACTTTTTCAATACTTACTTTACTGAAAAGTATAATAAACCTATTATACGCTACTTTTCGGTGTCAATTCAATGTGCATAATATTATTTATTTCTTCATATATACATAATAAATATCTAAAGTGTATCACCACTCCTTACATTATTAATATTATTGGTCGTTTTTCAAATAGTTTGAATTGTATATGTGTGAGTTGTTCATCAGACAAGGGGCCGCCGATCGTAAAATGAGCTAATAAGTCCCACAGACACATCGTCGCCGCTGCCTGCTCCCCATACCGACGTTGCTAGCGTGTATATAAAACGCCGATGCCCATATCAATTCTGCATTATAGTATTTATCTTGTAATACATAAGCTCTAAAATAGATACACTTGCTACATAGTATAACATTCATCACTGATATCAATTGATATTTTTAATGACAGCCATCATACATGAAATAAACAAAACTAAGTCTAATTTTAACACGATAAAGCTGAAATTCTATTGAACCTTGATTCCCAAGAGAGTGATGGAGGCTAAGTGTGAAGCACACGTGCGTTTAAACGTCACCCAAATGGGGACCAGTTCCAAGTCGATCGTATATCTCCTGAGATTGTAGCATTGATACGAGATTCTTGGAAAACGAAATAAAGCGAAGCCATATTAAATTCCAATTGTTTTAGTTTTTATTCCTTAGTATATCACTTTAAACATAAAAAAAAAATTTAGAAAAGCGAGAAAGGTTTATGAGTCGAAACGGCTTTTTAATAAAGAAGGTCTTATAATAGGAATGTGTTGTGCGGGTGATAAATGAAATTACAGTTCTTTATTTTTTGTATTATTTCGTGCTACGATGTGTATATACGTTGTAGCACTTACCTAAATACTATTTTTTGGATAAAAGTGTTTATTACACATATTTCATTCTAGATACTACTACCCGATGCCCCGCAAAGTATTTCTTATTAGTATCTATATGTTTTATATGTAGTTAGAGTAATGATAATCAAGAGCATAAAGAAGCGTTAATTAATAATAATTACTATTTAATTTTCATAATTACTATATTTGGTCGGTAGGCTTACAGATTGGTAGTATTACTTATAAATATATATTTATCTATACTTTTTGATAATTTTTGATTTACCTTGAATAGTTAAAACTAGCCCCACATATTTGAGCAAAAGGCATTTTTTATAAATTTAACGATGATACGAAGTATCAACTTGCCATGTAAGATTTAGAATCACGTCCACGTGGCTTTCCAAGCAACCGGTTTATGGCCATCTTACCTCACCTGTCTCTTCTACTCTCGGTTGTCGGCTATGCCTCGCCATCGCATTACGGATTAAGCTTTCTACGACATATAAGGGGAAATAGCAATAAATGCGATATAGCTTTCATATTCTTGTTTAGTGGCATGAAGTTCTCACGAAACTGTTAGTATGTATATTGTATTTATTTATATTATTTGTAATTATATATGAGTATCTTAATAAACCTTAAATATTCTCTAAAGCAAACTGGAAATATCTACTATACTTATTGATTATAAACCAAAAAAAATCTAATTATGGAGCATGGTAAATGCAAGTATGAATGTGCTCTCCTAGCAATTTACTATGAGTATTTAATATATGATTCTATTCATTTTGAATATTTTCCTATTTATTATAGTTTGATAAAATTTACATCAAGTGATACTATTTCGTTATTTAATTAGACCTATTTAGTATGTAAGGTGGATAGTAGGAGCATTTATTTTACCAATCAACCACCTATATTTCAAAGTTTCAACTGCGCCAATAATTTAAATATTTTAACAAAGAAATCACAATCTTATTTATTACTACTAAGCATATAATAAATACCGTTGAAACGGTTTTCTAAACATGTCCAAGATTCAAAGATCAAGGGACTCTGATCATATCTTAGACGTGTCAAGTAAATGTTCGCCTACCTGCCTGTGAACGTGGAGAAATGCGTGTAGGATGAGTAGCAATTCGTAGAGGACGCTGTCGCCCAATACTCGACGCTCTTAGTATACTTTTGAATTTGACACTTATTTTGTATATAGGAAAGAATCATGAGATATGGCCCAAACTGTAAATAAGTTATATTTTTGTTACATATTCCGTAACGATTTTAAACTTTTCCACTACTAACTGTTAACAGTAAATTCTTTATTTATCTTTAACAAAAATATTTTTACCGAAAAATAATTATGTGTAAACCATATGATTTATATATTTTTGTTCATAATGTTCATTTAATGTTTTTTTTTTAAATATAATAATAATTTTCCAATAAATAAAATACAAAAAATATATAATATAATAAATAAATAAAATAACTAACAAATAATTAAATAAATATTTGTACAGCACAGTGGGGCCATACGATTGCGTCACCCTTAAACATAGTATAGATGGTAGGTGTAGAGCATATGTAGCGCTACAAATATACAAGTAACTAAATAGAAGCCCTTTACAATAACACTGTATGTTTATGCATTGCTTAGTTACTTAACTTGTTTAGAATCTGCTTAGAACGAAAAACGGCAATGATGTGGTAACATATAGAATGGAACGCGATCGAATGCAGTTAAACACAAATGCGATTAAAATGGTCGTGTGTGCGTCAGTACTGTTCTGTTATATCAGTTCGTTGATCGCTGGTGTGGGTACGTTTCATGAATAAACAATATAGACAGTCAGTCACTTGCACAAATAATGTTATGCGCGAGTTATGCGTATTTGCAATATCGGTATCGCTGATTTCATATCTCCACGAACTAAGGACGGAGGCGCCTACGTGCTGTTTTGCGCGTTGACTACTATTCTACATGAATTATTCATTCTACCAAACCACTATAACGATGCTGCTTAGTACATAAAGTTTTTTTTAAATCTATAATTCATATATCTATATGTACATATGTATCATTATTGTTACGGGTTTTAAGAAAGATATTGTAAAAATATATGAACTAAACAAAACAAACTGTAGTTTACATTTAAGTATCTTATAAAAAGAATTTACCATAAGTACAGTTACTTTGATGAATGTCAATATACTAGTTCATTAAATGTATTTTATGTAACTTGTAACCACACCAGCAAATAATGGATAGGTCAGATAGAAAAAAAATATATGTAAGTATGGATTTTCCTTCACCGAACAAATTCATGAATTGGTCACTAAGTTAATTTGACGGAATGTCATTTTCAATGTATACCTATACATAAAACATATACATAAAACGAATAACTTGGATTTTTTTACATAAGAATTAAAAAGGGTGTAATCTTTTTTACTTTTTATTGTACATACTTATATGATTATTATTAAATTATTGATGAATCAAATCTATGTATAATTGATTCACTGACATGCGTCAATAATGAAAAAAAACTTGTATGTAAAACATAATCGTTCTGTTTCCTGTGGCCTCGCATAATGTAGGCAGGTTTTTAAATGTGTTATGTAGAGCTGCAGTTGTGCAACGGTGCGCGGGCGCCCGGTGGCGCCTAGCCAGCGAACCACGGCCGTTTATTTATGATACATTCTATTTGAGTTTCTCTTCTGCTCGATGAATCTATTTAAGTATTTTGATAATAAATGTATTATATCTATGCTATTATAAGTACTAGTACTATATTACATTGCTGATTATTGTTGTCATCGTCCTTCGCAATCCATTCTATCTTATCTTATTGATTGTCGTTTAGATTATAGAAATATGTGCAATGTTGTAATTACCCGAAAATAAAAATGGATGACGAAGATACTGTTACTTCGTACAGGAGCCGCTACACCGCATCGTTGCCCCAGGCCCAAGCGGATGTAGATAGCATTACGCTACGTTGACATCATACAAATATCTCTCCACTTAAAGTGTAGATAACGTGGGAAAATTCCAATTGCACCACGAATAGTTTTCTGTACACTATTGTTTGAAGAGATTACAAATAACTCAATCTAAATTGTCTTAAGCAAAGTACTAATAACAATTTTAAAAATCCATGTGAAGAGATTTCTAGGTATGTAGCGTCTCAAAAATTTGTCTAAAATTTTCTTGAGTTTGGGTCAGCGCGCAGCGGCAGTGAGAGGAAACCTGTTTAGCCGCGCCCGGCCGTGGGCGTCTGCCGCCCGCCATGCTGCCTGCCGCGCCTAACACTCGGAACTTGCTTGTCAAGACGACGGATATATCTATACTATATAATATAACATTCAAATTTTACAAGGTCATGCTCGGCCATCTCTAAGCTGCGAGCGCCATATCGTTACTTACGTATTGTATGTGTATATAAAAGCGGAAAGTTTAAATATTTTATACAAACTAATCTTAACGATGTCTCTGTTTGAGCTATGGAATATATTTTATGCTTATTAGCAATTAAGATTTTAAGAAAAACTATACACCGTGCACCGTTACCTGTTACAGAATTTATTTAAGTCAAAATAACTAACGAACCAGCTTATATAGCCAGTTACCTATAATTAAAAAAAATGTAAAATTATTTTTTATTTTAGAAACAATATTAATATAATATTGACTAAGATAATGAAAATATAAATATTAATAGCCCTATTTAACAATTTTAATAACCCTCTCCTCTTTAAATATAATACGCATATACGACCAATAATAGTTCGTAAAGAAATATTGTACATTTGCAAATAAACCGCATATTTTTAAACTTTCAAATTTATAATAAATTTATATATTAAATTTTTATAGGAATACTCTTTTGAATGAATTGCGTTGGCCATAACACAAGATTTACCCGCCGCCGCAACAGGTTGTGATTTTGTTAGGGCTTGGTCCATTTAAAAGATCACAAAAAATAAGGTGCCAATAAAAGGACGGAAACCCATTGTTTGATGTCATTCTGGTATCAAGAATTTAAAAAAAAATCTCAGGCACCCTTCTTTAGAATCGGCCGGCGAGGAATACAATGAGCCCTTTGTGAACGCAGGCGCCGAAAAGTCTGGCAGCGACGCGCGAAGCACGAGGCCGCCGCCGCCGCGTCTGGCGCTCTCGCCGCTGCACGTTCATACTCACACCGTGCCTCTATCTTATACGCATTAAGTTCTATATCTCTTCAATTTAGTTTTTTTAACTACAATAAATAAAAATAAAATTAAAATAAAAATCTTTTATTATCAAGCGACATAGGCTCATAGTTGATTATATTTAATTTATATATTGATACAGTAGGAAAACTTAAGAACTAAGTTAGTAAGTCAAAATACAAACAAAATTGGACAATGGAGTTCTAATAAAATTACTTCCCGGGTTATTATTGAATATGCCTAGTTATATGGAAGTGCGTAGTGTGTGTAAGTACAAAATGTAATGAATGTTCGCGTGCACACCTTTTACGGTCGGTTAAGTATAGTCAGTTACTAAATATATCTTTACTTACAATAAACAAACGCGCTACCTCTTTATTGTACGTTAGCAATATTATTATGGGAATAATAACTTTGCACCTTTTATTTTTTTCTTATTTTCCATATGATTCTGTTAGCAACATTCTGTTAATTTATAATTTCACTTATTCTAACAGTTCATTATTTAGTTTTTATCCTAGCTATCAACAGGTCATAATATAGAGCTACTTTATGAAACATTTAAAATAGCATTTTTACTATATTGACGTACTTTTTAATCTTAATAACGAAACATTGAAAATTACTAACAGTCAAGTGTTAACTTGCCAGCTGCTCCAATGTACTTATTACTTATTAGTCATACATCACGCCACCTCCACCACTCGAATGTGTACAGTAGTATAGTTACCAACTCTATAACATTTTCTTATCAACAGTTTAAAGATTCTTCACAGTAAATATTCAGGTTGCTTATGTCGATGACTTATATTTTTTTCCTGATTTTGATTCCAGAATTCTAATATTTTCAATGTCAAAAATATCGATATTATGCAAGAGGCGGATATTACATGTAGACATGACATAGATAGATCTATCTGGAATGTATTTGTTCATCAAATGAAAAAAAACTAAATTATAAATTTTGAAAACCATAAAAACTATAAGTAAATAAGTATATTTTTATACACTTTTTGGATTGACTTGTATACCGACTATAAATATCATCTTACTAAACGTATTACTGAGATACATAATCAAAGTTGTCATTTGCTGCATTTGTTTTGTTCAATACTTTCATTAAAGTTGTTCTGACTTTATAATGTTAAAGTCACACTACGGGGAGGGGCAATGTCGCGATAAATATTGATATAAATTTTAGCGCGATAAAGTGATTACGTCCTTCGAATTAAGGTGAAACGAATGGTGCTAATACATTTAATTTATTACATCTACTGTATGAATATATTTTATCATTACAGAAACAAAAAAAATGTTATTCATATTGCGGCCGCTTCAACGTATAAATTCTCGCGTTCATTTCTTTGATGTACCGCCACTTGAGCTATCGCCTAAAATCCAACGGCAATGTCGTTCTCAAAGTATTGCGTTAAATAGTGGTTACATCAACAGAATAGTGAGGCCCACAGCATAAGAAAAAGAATAACTTGATGTTTAAACTATATAAAATAATTATTTTAGCTAAGATAGTGTAATTACACTATCTTAGCTATTGACCATATAGGGAAGATCTCACGTAGAACAATGATATCAGTACAAAAAATTATATCAAGTAGCGTGATTGGAAAAAGTTTTTTATCTAATATAATTGTAAAAACAATTGTTCTGCTTCTTACTAGTATTAGCTACTCACGCGCATTAAAATATATATTTTTAAATATCTAAAATGGATGGCGGCATCCATAAAAGAATCTTGTAACATATTTGTTAACAAAAAGCTGTTTTAAAATCGTCAGCTTTTGCTAATTGGATATTTGCAGCCTGGTGAGATTTGGGAGTATCATTTAGAAGGCGGCTGTTACTAATTTGGCGGATGTCGCGACGTTTCCGCCACTGCAGGAGGGGAACGTGATTTTTTGCTTATTTTAAACACACAGCTAAAGAACGTGCCGCCATATTTTAGTTTAAGCATTGGGTATGGTGAGCTTTCAAAGTAAATTTTCTTTTTATATTTAAAAAGATGATTTATATATTTTTATAGCATCCTTGTTAACTTAAATGCTTAATAATATATAAAATAAAAAAATATAATAGTATATGTTAAATTTCTTAAGATGCATTGCATTTTTGTAAAAACATTAGTTGTACCAAACAATTTCGTAAGCGTTGACTATGAGAATGAATAATAGAAATTACTTTTACTTTATAAAAAATATGTTTTCATTAATGTAAGTTTTAGATAAAAGGGAATGTTTTGGGGAGTCGGTGCCATGGATATATGTTTTAGCAATTTTTAAGTAGGTATATTTGTAGTTAGATGTATTTATCTTTGAATGTAATTTTTTTTTAGCTAGCACCGATTTCAAATATCAACAATATTTGAAATCGATGCTAACTAATATAATAAAATAATATTTTTTAATTTTCTTTACTTTAAGTAATTAAAATATTATTGCTCCCCGTTGAAAATAGACCTCAATAAAGTCGAATAAATAATGTGAGTATTAAATTGCTATTTTTAAAAGAAACAGTAATTAAAATTCCTTAATATAACATAAATATGCGGAAATAACATGTTTTACATTGTTTTCCTTGATTTTTACAAGTGTTGAGTAGTACCTAACGACCCCATCTCCTTGTTTTTGTGTTAAAATTAAAATTATTGACTTAACTCTTAATATCTATCGGTGGCGCAAGACATACTTCCACTCTCTTTTTGAAATTATTTAAAAATCAATGTCAATACAAAATCTTGCCATTCGGTTCATCTTTGGATTATAAAAATACAACCACATTTCTGACTTCCGTAAAGAGCTTAAGTGTATTCCAATGTGTCTTCGTAGGAATAATCATTCTATATCTTCTTTACTATGTATTTGATCCCCAATATAACTAAAAGATCGTTTTGGCGCTCTCATCCCTGATATCTGGCTCTGATCAAAATTTAACTTTAAAATTTTCTTTACACAACTCTGCCTACCTTAGCAATTCCTTTACAACACCTCTGAATATTAGACGTGCTAGATTCATTAAAATTTTCAAGCGATTCTTAAAACTACATTTCCATGCCCTCTAAACCTCTTGATTTTTTTTACTTTGCCAAATATACTTGCCATTACCATCTATAGGTACTATATGTATTATGTATGTGTATATGTTTAATTATGTATTTATACTAATATTTTTATGTATATTTGTTAATTAAGTTATATGTATATTTTATTTAATATATGTATAGATACTGTTTGCTGCTTGAATTTATTATAATTATTGTTCACACTCCCAACCCTTTTCTTCCCTTTACTTCCTATCGGCAAATGTTGCCTGAAAGAGATCGCTGTTTCAACGATAAACCTTCATTTTTGTTGTCTTTTTATGGGTGTACAGCAAAGAAGACTATTATGTTTCTCGTTTATAGTTCTTGGGTTCTAAATAAACCCGGTCCTTTCAAAGGCTTGTGTGAGGGCAACAACATCGGTCCAACACGTAGAGGCCCTTAGAGAATATTAAAATAATTTGCTGTGACTCATTAGCCAGTAGAAACAATATTAAATATTAAAAACTAAATTGGGACTATAGAATGTAATTGGAATAAATCGAGAACTGGGCTATTAGACTTACGGACGTCCGCCTTTATAACGTCTCAAATTGAATGGTTGACGGACGTTGACTCACCTCCAAATAGATGGGCCCGCACAAAGCGGCGTAATGCCTCGGGCACAACATCGGCGTGGTCTTCTAAGGATGTAGAGACGTGAGCACTGGTTTCACCATCACGAGAAGCTCGTGAACGAAATTCCCTGCTTCTACACATATTTGGCACTTCCATCCTTCCGACCAAAGCTCTCGCACTTTACTCTGCCACAGCCCACTTCGCAACAGCTCGCCACAGGCTGACCCGCGGGTCTATTTTTTTTTTGTTTTTTTTTAGCTTCACGTTGTATCCCGCACAAGGCAGGGTAGGCAGAGGGAAGCCGGGAATCTAGTGTCAAGACACTCCGTTCCATTTCCGTTCCCCACTTTCCGCCGATTTTGAGGCATTGCGTGTTGAGTGGCAGATCTCGACGCCGCGCTTTGCCTTATTACCAGAGCGAAGAAATGAAAACATTAAATATTCAAATTGAAAATATTAAATATTTCATTTCCTCGACTGGGGATCGAATTCAGAACCTGTCAGTTACAGGTAACGCTTGTGCCGCTACGCCACGACAGGCCTCAAAGGTTTATTATTATAATTATATTTTTAAGGGTTAGATATACCAAATGCTGGATCAGGTCTGTATGGGGTGGGTTATAGCGATATCACTATCAGAACCTAAATGTAAAAATTTTCTAACTGTCCCACATTTATTAAAAAATAGCCGCCTTTTGTCAAGTAATTAAATTTATCCAGAAAAATATATATAAAAAAGACTTAACAAACCGTTCAGAACAACGCCCGTTGTTGATAATACTATAGGGACTATTGTATCCAATTTACATACTCTTTTAATTTCTTTCTTTAATTCTAGTTATTTATGCATTTTCTCATTTATCATATTCATCGTTGTTTGTAAATTTGTTACTGGTGGGTACTGCTATATATAATATGTATATATGTAATGTCTGGTCTACTATGATCTGTTAAAATGGTCATATCGTAGTATCATAGTTGTGGTCGGGGTGTGTTTAAAGTATGTGGATTTGATCCCAGTTTAAATTTAAGAACCAGTTTCTGGTGAATAATATTCACTATTGATTAGATATGCCTGTATGTATAATGGTTTTTCGTTAATGTGATGCACGCATCGGTAATATAATATTGTATGGTTTCTTGCTTATTATTCCATTTACGACATACATAGATCGCAATCCAATATTTTGCAATTTAATCATAGTATTTTTTTTTGTAACTTTGAAATATATTTTATCAAAGATAATTTAGTAAAAGGTAGGTACTTAACTATAATAAAATAATAAAACGAAATATATCTACAGAACATACGGTCCACTATATTAAAAATTATATTATCAAATCTTAGCATATTTTGTTCTTCTTTTCTTACATGGTCAGTGCCTTTGCCAAGTTTCTACTATTATAAAGTACAAACGATGGTCCAAGCCCACTCATGCTTTCAAATTAATATAATAATGTTAAGTTCAACAAAACAAGAAACTTAATAAAAACACCAAAACTAACAACAGATCAACAAGAATTCAACGAAAATATTTAAAAACCGTATCAACAAGTGACGAACTTGTTGATGAGCGAAAATGGCGATTATTGCCTGACCGATGTCAAAACTTCAATATATTTTCTAATTTATCAGTATTATAATACGTCAGAAGTTTGAGAACAATGTGGCTTTAGGTTATTTACATGTCAACTATTTCTTATATAATTATTAAACATTCGGAAAATAATTTAAGGCATTTATGATACCGTAAAATGGAGTGGATAGAAACGTTTTAGACTTCAATTTGTACAATGGGTTTAACTGGTTTTAAATAAGAATACAATCTGCATAAGTAATTGTTTAATACTATTTATTTATTTATTTATTTA
>JAYDZJ010000016.1:945790-957118 GCA_034509065.1 Eueides lybia
ATGAATGACATTAAAAAAATTATGACAAACTCAAGAAACGTTTGAAAAAAAAAGATAGAAATTAATCAAAAGATAAATAAAACGAAAAAATGATTTTTTTTTAAAATAAATATAGATTAAAATAAATAAAACAAAAACTAATAAACAAACCTGTAACGTCTACTGCCGTAATAATCAGGTGATACCGATCTCTCTCTGTGAAGGTCGTGTTGGGATCCGCGACTGTACATGCAATGGCAGAATGGCGGTGATATAACAAAACAATATGATATTATTGAGATGTTGATTATATTTGTTTTGATGATAAATAAAGTTAAAAAATATAGTAAAAATAAATTGATCGTTATAAGATTTAAGATATAGGTTTGGTTACTTTCAAATTAATATGTTTTCTAAAATATTTTAATTTCTTTAGTGTGTAGTAATTACAAAAAAAAAGAAAATAATTTAAAAAATCGTTTTAAAGTTTTTGAAAGATACAATTAAATTAAATATACTGTAACATAAATATTGTACGACATCATTTTTTATCTAATTAATAATAATAGCATACTAAATTAATATTAATAACGTTTTTTTTCTTTTTTAACAATGATTGATTTTAAAACAATATATAATTTTAATTTTAGATAAAAATAAAATTAGCTTTAAATATCAACATCTCAATAAAAAAAGCGTGATTTTACACACAGTTGTGACAAACACATAACAATATAGCTGAAAAATTGGTGATAACAGAAACAATGTGAATGAAAAAACGGAATTAAAAACAAACAAAATGATAAATAAACACATTTTGAATAATACGAAAATTGATTTTTTTTTAGAAATTTGAATATGAATGATAATTTAGTTCCAATAATTAGATTTATTAATAAAATTATATATATAAAACATACCTCGGTGTTCCCTTTGTGGCCGTTTTGGCTGAAATCTTACGAGGCGTTGTCTCACGTCCTTGACTTTGACTCTTGACCTAAGAATAAAAATGGTTTAGAATGCGAAAATAATTTAGAATCTATTAAATGAAAAAATAAATTGTATAAAAAATATCGTGTTTTAAGTGTATCCTGCTTGTAATATTTTAAAATTTTCTATTTCATATAGAATATACTGTTAAAAAATGACATATGCCAATAATAAACAAAGCATGTTCAAAACAAAAAAAATATTATACCTAAGTACAGAAAAATTAATACTTAGATTTCACTATTCTTGATTTTCCATCCATTTTATAAATAAAATAAATAAATTAATATGAAGTAATAATACTTTTTTTTTATATTAACGTTTTTTTTAAATGAACTGACCTGATAAGCCTTACAGACGCGGTCGACCTCGTTCTGTCTCTTCTGAGTGTGCTCCATCAGGTCTTTGTGATCTTCTATGAGACCTTCTAGAAGTTCTATAGACTCTGGTAGCGGTTCGGCTTCTAGGGCTGAAAGAAAAACCAATACATTATTCCAAGCCATTATTTAAGAGAAAGTGCCTAGTAATTTTACTTACAAACATAATTTTTTTAATATTTTTTTTACAAATAATACTTTTTTTTTCAGCTTCACGCTGTATCCCGCATATGGCAGGGTAGGCAGAGGGAACTTAAGAACGTAGTGTTAAGATACTGCGTTCCATTCCCCATTTTTGGTTTTTAATTTTAAGGTATTGCTTCTGAGGCGGAAATCAAAGACGCACTTTGCCTTGTTATCAAAGCAAATAAATGAGAATATTAATTACTTCATTTCCTCGTATGGGGATTGATCCCATAAATTATCGCATATATAGTTGAAGTATTTACCCATGCGCATTCATAAATATAAAATAATAATAATATTAAATGCTTTAATACAAAAAAAATCGTGCATAATATTAGGATCATATAAATCTAAATATATATAGTGCAGCAAATTCAAGTAACACAATTTTTAAAAACATAAAAGAGTCAAGTAAAAAATACAAGGACCAAACGTCTTTTAGAAAAAATAAAAGAATAAAGTATGTAATAATAATAAATACTTACTTATCAATGTAGTTTCTAATCCCGACAGCCATTGCAGAAGTTCCTCCAGCACCAGATCTAGATCTTTCAGGCTCTGGAGGTGAGTTTCCAACTTGCTGCCCCTTTGCATCGCCCATTGCCATACCTGTTATATAAAAAGTTAATTAAGGTCTGTCGTGGTGCAGCGGCACAAGTGTGTGACTGTAATTGATAGGTTTGGCGATCCCCACTCGAGGAAATGAAATATTTGATATTTTCAATTTAAATATTCAATGTTTCATTTTTTTGCTTTGATAATAAAACAAGGCGCGGCGTTGAGTTCCGCCACTCAATACTCAATGCCTCAAATTCGGCGGAAAGTGGGGAACGGTAGTGGATCGAAGTGTTTTAACACTAGGTTCTCAAGTTCCTCCTGCCTATCCTGCCATGTGCGGGATACAGTGTGAAGCGGACAAAACAAGAATTTAAAACAACAAGAATTTATTAAACTTGATAATTTATTAGCTAGTGACAAGAGTCTCCGTTACGTTCCCTACTTTCCGCTAAATTTGAGGCATTGCGTATTGAGTGGCGGCACTCAACGCCGCACTACTTTGTATTTATAAAAAATAAAAAAGCACCTGTCCAGCCGAAACTTGACTAAATATCCGTATAACAGGCAACACTGACACCATTAACTTTCTCGGTTTATTTAAACTCATTTTAACTAAATATTTCCACACATTATAAAAAAATAACTAAATACGCAAATAAATTTAGCACATTACGTAACTCTTTAAATTTAAAACATTAAATGATTGTCAAAAATGAATGCCAAAACAGTATTATCGTTTTTTAGATAACAATTATAGATATTTTTGTCAAATTTAATACTTTTATCGAGGGGTATTTCCTAATCAATTATATTATATCTTTTTGTATCAAATCTCAAGGAGATTTTAAATTGCACAAAATTTAATCAGGCTGACCGTCATACCTACTTACACTTAAAATTTTAAAATACCCGAAAATATTGTATTTCTTTACATTCATTATTTAAAATAAGAGCATCATCATGAAATCATTAAAAATATTTTATTTTAGATAGATATATCTAAATTATTACTTGGGGAACGCTTTTCTTAAATTACAATATATAAATTATATTATAAGCCTCACGCAGAGCCTTTAATGCCTATATTCCCACTCGGGACAGTAATAATAATTTAATATTTTCATTTGACTCGTTCTAGTAACAAGGCAAAGAGCGGCGTTGAGTTCCGCAACTCAACACTCACCAGCCTTGGGAACGGAGTGTATTAACAATAATCCTCTAAGAACCCTCCTATATACTAAATACAGAAACCTATATTATTATTATTATTATTATTATTATTATTATTATTATTATTATTATATTTCTCGTTTAAAGTTCTCGAATTCAAAATAATAATTAATATTATGAGACTCAAAACTAAAAAAATAACGTTTTGCCAAACAAGCTCATACTGCCAAAACTAAATACTAAAAAAAAAACACTTCCAATCGAAAAAAAAAACACTAACCTCATCCCACCGACTCTGTATAATCGTAATCCAATGTTTTATAACAGTGACCGCATCCGGATGGGCCTTTGCCAGTATCGAATGTGCCAGTGCTATAGTATCGTCTTTATCCCGTTCCTTCTCTGCCAATTCTCTGGCAAAGCGTTCGTGTTCCAGTAACTGTTGCTGCGTATCCTGTTCCCCTTCTGGCAATTGTCCGGAGAAACGTAATTTTGTTTCCGCATCCGAGAGCCATTCAAGGAGCATGTTCACTGATTTGTGGAGACGTTCCGCCTGGAAATTATGTTAGTTAAGTTATGGTATATAGTAACGGTTATAATAACTGTTCTTTTGTGTATGTTCCTGTTACTGTTCTTTTTAGGGTTAAATTATTTAGAGATAAAATAACCGATCCCGACATTAAGATAATATTTTGTTTTATTTATATTTGGAAATAATATTAATTAGCTCTTAATATTGTTCAATTAATTTATATTTTTTAAGTGTGACTGTAAACGCTATAGGCTGAGGGTTTGATCTCGATATTATTTTGATTTCTTCGCATTGGTAAAGAGGCAAAGCGAGGTGTTGAGTTTTGCTTGTCAACAAGCAATATCTTCATTTATAATACAATTTAATACAATTATTGTTGTTAACTGTACATTATTATAAATTATTCAAAATTATTTATATAAATATATAGTCATATAGTCATATAAATTAACAATATGTAGTCATATAAATTTCAAATTCAACATAACCATCCAAGTCAACAACTAGATTAAAATTATTAAAAAAGCTACCTATATTTTTGCTTACTGATATAGGTCTCCTATAAAAAAAATAGAATTTCCCTTTTTTATAAATGAACTGACCTCTTTAAGAGCAGCTTCAAGTCGACTGGCCTTCTTCTCACTGAGGCTCTGTACATTGTCCCACGCTTGTTTCAATTCGGCACACTGTTGCTTTATGGTAATCGCGTCTTCTTGTGGTACCTGGTGTATAGAAAAAGTGACGATGCAAAGTTTATAATTTTAGTTTCAAATTTATCTCAGTAAAGTATTTCTAGCTCTTAAACTATTAATATTGCATAGTTAAGAATGAACGTGATGAAGGAAGTTTTCATTCAAAACACCCAAATTAGTTCATTAAAAATAACGATATTATAAAAAATATAATATCACGGAATAATAATATAAAAGAGAATAAATGAAATTATATTTTTCCAAGAGGAACAGAAAATAAATATTTAATACTATTTTTTTTTACTTTTATATTTATTTTACTTAGCTTGTTTTATTATATGTATAAAATAATCAGTTTTATTAATTTATTATTGGAATAACTTAAGTACAATAAATGATTATACTAAATAAATAATTATACGCTTAAAGTATTTTCAATACTTACAGTAGCTTCCAATTCTCTGCCAGTCTTGAGGACAGATTGCATTTGCTGTTCACGATTGTGCAGATCCTCCTCGAATTGCTGGAAATAAATTAATTTTAGTAAAGAACTGTTTCTTTTATGTTTAATAAAATAATAAAAAAGTTATAATATTTTGAACAATTTAATACTTAATTAATTGAATATTAAATTCAAAATCATAATAAATTTTTAAAATAGAACAAATTTCATATTCATATAATATCGAAAAATATTTATTATACCTATTTAAAAGAACACATACAATAAAAAAAAGGTAATATAAATGTAAAAATAAAGAGGGGGGAAGATAGACGAAATGAGATGAAGAGAGGGGGTAGGAGCGAGGGGGGAGAGACGGCGAAATAGACGAAATGAGATGAAGAGAGAAGGAAGGAGGTAGGAGAAACAGAAAGAGATAGAGAGGGGAGATAAAGAGAGAGACAGGGTGATAAGGAGTGAAGGGGAAGTGTCGAAAATGTTTTATTACATCTGTTTAAAAAAGAACACATAATAATAAAGAGAGTGGCAGATAGACAAAATGAGATGGAGAGAGTGGGAAGGGGTATAGAGAGAGGGCGAGGTGAGAGACGAAACAGAAAGAGGTAGCGAGAGGAGATAAAGAAGGATAGAAGGGAAACCGAGAGACAGGGAGATGTGGAGTGAGAGAGAGAGTAAAAGTAAAGAGAGGGGAAGAGAGGGCGAGATAGACGAAATGAGATGGGAAGAAGAGAGAGATGGCGAAATAGACGAAATGAGATGGAGAGAGGGGGAGGGGTATAGAGAGGGATGAGATAAAAGGATGGAAAGGAGTGAGAGAGGGAGATAGAAAGAGATAGTCACCTTATGGTGTTCAATGAGCGCCATGACGGTGTCGAGGTCGCCGTGCAGGGGCGCGTCGGCGGCGAGCGCGCGCGACACCCGCGCCAGCCACTCGCGCAGCGCGCACGTCGCGTCCTTGAACTGACCAGAGTATAGCAGCGCCTCCTCCAGCTTGCGCTGTCTGTTACACACACACATATACATATACACATACATATATCTTTGGCCGCGTTCCACTAAGCGATCACAACGCCCGCGCTCACGACCACAGTTTATCCCGTTCCACTTGCCTGCGAGCGTTACTATCGTAAACTCGAGTGGAACGCGCTATACGACCCACCTTTTTAGGTGGGTCGTTGCGGGCTCCGAGTGATCGTTAGTCATGACGTCATGAGTGACTTTTCGCCGCGACCACTACGACCGCGGTCGTTATGTGGGACGGTTAAATGGACGTTTTCGGCGTTGCGATCGTTTAGTGGAACGCGCCCTTCGTAGGATATGATGAGTCAGTTTAACTACTCGAGTCCACAAACCACAGATACACAATTATTTTTCTTATTGCACTGCAATACCCACAAATTCAAAAAAAGTATAGTTTAATATAAGAAAATAATTTTAATACTTATGTACTAAACATTTTTGAAAACTTATTTTCAATTTAAAAATAAATATAATTTAACAAAAAACACTATTTTAATCCTAAAAAACAAATACACTTCTACTGAAACTAAAACGCTAATAACTAAAAAAACGTAATTTTCCTAAGTGTAAAATAACACTTTTAAAAGTTCAAAAAAATAACCAACTTACCTATCAACAGCCTTAGAGCATACGGTCGTCCATTTCGTCTTCAGATCCGTCAACATGTTGCGTAGCGTGACTTCGTCTGTTTTTGGAGCTTTATCTTTCAACTGTTTCCCGATTTTGCTCGTTTGATCGTAGACGGGTTGTTTGGCGGCTAGGGATTTTTGGAACTCCCTGTGTTTGTTTAATCTGGGGAATAATTGTATGCGTTATATATTTATATAAATTATATATAATATAGAGGCCTTTCGTGGCGTAAGAGCACAAGCGTGTGTAAGCGCGACAGAGAGTGGTAGGCCTGATCTCCACTTGAGGAAAAGAAATATTTAACAATTTCAATTTTCTTTTTAATAACAAGGCAAAGCGCAGCGTTTAGTTCCGCCACTAAACTAAATTGAGGGATGGAAAAGAGGTTGTAACCTTTTTAGGTTCCCAAATTCCCTCTGTCTACCTTGCCATGTGCGGGACACAGCGTGAAGCTAGAAAACAAACAAGGATTTTTTTCATCTTTTTTAATTCTAGTTAAAAGTCTAAAAGTTTCGAAAAATTAAAATTCATGTAATAATATAAAAAAGATGCAAACAATATTTATAGAAGATAATTACTGTTTTTTTCTTTTTTTATTTGAACTTTAATTCAATAAACTATTATTTTTGATTTAATAATATTCCAATACCTCAGTTTAATTTTCTCCGGATCGTTGATAGTGGCCTCCGAGTTGAGTTTATCCAACTGTTCTTCAGTTTCTCCTAACCAGTTCATGAGGTTGGTCCTGAAAACAAAGTTTTATTTTAAATATCTATATATTATATTGAGTCTGTCCGATATTTAATGGATTCGATTTAACTTGAAAAAGTGAAATATTTATATCTTTTCTTAAATGAAGCAATTTTACCGGGAATCGCATATATTGTTTTCTATATATTTTTGACAACTAAATAGTCCATGGTCAAGGGTAGATTGAGAGAGAATTTCATACGTACGCGTCGTTAAATTCCAAATAACACACAAGAATTCAACGGTGCGGTGAAACTTATACAATATATAAATAAAAAAACATCATTAACAAAAAAAAAATGACTTACCACATATCATTAAATTCCTTAGCCTCCTTCAGTCCATGGTCCAAAGCCCTCGTTCTCTCCGCCGCTTTAGACACTACTCTCTCCCATCTATGCTGTACAGACACTAACAAGTTCTTGATGAGAATAACATCTTGTTTTTGACTGAAATATTTAAGATGGGTGCCCTTTTTGTCAAGTTGGAGCATTGTTTCTCTGTGGGTGGACACTTCTTTTTGGAATGATTTGTGCTCTTCTACTTGGGCTGTAAAATTTTATATATAAATTATAATCGGTAGTAAAAAATAAATAAATATGCAAATGCACTAAAATATGTGTACCTATTTTCAATAATAAAATACTATTATACAAATATACATTAAAGGTAAATTTTTTAAACATGTAAGAATAATATTCCATAAATTCAATGTTATTTTTTATTTAAAAATAGAAAAAAATATTTTACAAAAAATATTCATAATTTTTGAATATTTATATATCTCAAAATCAATATCAAAACACACTTAAGGCTTCAAATAATAAACAAAAACACTTCACAACCAACTTATACAGGCTGCTCTTTCTAACCAAAAAAAAAACAAAAAACTTTACTTATAATGACTTATATAGGCTGTTCTCTCGTTCCAAAATAAATTTAAAAAAAATGAAATGGAACGAAGTTCTTTTCGATTAATTAGTGAAGGAATTGTTATAATATTTTTTTATTTCTTTTAAGTTATAAAATATTTTTTTTTTATTTTTAACAAATATAATGTAATATAAACTTAAACATTAGGCTAAATCGTAGTAAAAATTATAATTGTTATTTTATTATTATTTTCCATTAATTTATTATGTACGAAAAACTTGTATTAACTTAGCAAAACAAAAATAATCATCGACTATGCAAAAAGTATGTTTCTCTGTCTGTCTCTCTCCCTCTCATAGAAAGCAATTGGTTTCCTTTCTATGAAAGAGAGAGATAGAGATACATGCGTACGTCACACAGCTTACTACACTATAGCAAAAAGTGTCGTGACAACTTTTCGTAAGATTTTTTTCCGTCTAGCCGCCATTCACAACGCGCGATAAGAAACTTCGTTCCAATAATAAGTAAATCAATCTTGTCCCAGAATTTGGAGCGTCACACAGCTTACTACACTATAGCAAAAAGTGTCGTGACAACTTTTCGTAAGATTTTTTTCCGTCTAGCCGCCATTCACAACGCGCGATAAGAAACTTCTTTTCAATAATAAAGAATACTCACTCAACAAAGTTTCCATAACTCTGGACACTGGTTTGGCGGAGGTGAGCGTTTTCTCCGCGCTCGTCAACCAGTCGACGAACGCCTGTAGCGCGTCGTGGAACTCTGTCGCTTCTTTTAGTGCTATTTCTAGTTTTATTTTCTTGTCTGACGCTCTGCGGATGTAGAAATTGTATTTTTGTTATTGGAAATAAAGGTTTGGATTATGTTGATTATTTTACAATTGGACGAAAAGTGAAAAACAAACTTGAAACTATGAAATCTTTCTCAATAAAAGCTACAATACAATACAATCTTATTACAAAGATTTTTGATTTTCACGATTATTACACATTTTAATAAAAAAAAAATTAACCGGATTATATTGTTTTCTATACATTTTTGGGAAACTCGACGTTTCGAACACTTTATCGACCCAGACTTCCGACTATTGATTGACTACTTTCTTAAAAATTTCTTTTACAAATATCATTTTAGAACACACTAAGCATTTTAATTTAAATCCTAATCAGGCAATGTTTTAACCTCACTTCCTTTTCTCTTTACTAAGTACTATTACAAAAAAAACATTTTTTAAGAAATATATTTTTTAATTTAGTATTAAAACTCTCCATTTTCTACTAAATATAACATCAACAACTAAATAAAATCTCAAACCCATACTCACCTAGTAGTAACATTATCCCATCTGGACTTGAGATTGTTCAAATTGAGATGCAACTGAGACGTGGGGTTCGGTTTGTCTTGACGTTTGATGTATTCTTGTCCTTGTTGTAACACAGCCTCTAGTTTCGGACGATTAGCTTCAATCTCATTGTATACTTCCTGTTTTGATAAAAAAGCGGGATTACGATTAAAATTTTAAGTTTTAATTATAAATTATAATTAAAATACAATAAATGTATTAATTAAAATTAATATATAATAAATTTATTAATTACAATTAAAATATAATAAATTTATTAATTAAAATTAAAATACAATAAATGTATTAATTAAAATTAAATTACATTTAAAATTTTAATGCTATAAATATTTTAGTACATACAAAATACTTGATATATGAGATTTTTTTTCAGGATCACTTTGTAACGATCACGATGCACATGTTAAGCAGAGGTAACTTAGGAACCTAGCGTTAAGACACTCTATTCCGTTTCGAACGTTACGCAAAAAAAAGTACTTCATTTTTTTTACAAATATATAACATAATATCTGAGAATACACAAAAACCATAAGAAACCAGAGTACGAACCATGAACCTCTCCAACTGTTCCGTGGCGGTTTCAGGCAACCCGCCCACAGGTTTAGAGGCGGCTATGACACTGTCCACTTCCGACAACCAGGATAGAAGATCACCGATTTCCGCGTTGAAACTGGAAAAAAAGAAATTTATTAATATTGTATATAATATTATTTGTTATCTTCACGAATCCTGCAGGGAATTTGGAAACCTAGTATTAAGTACACTCTCTGCCGAATTTGAGAAATTACGATTTGAGTCACGGAGCTCAACGCAGCGCTTTGCTCTGTTACTAGAAATGAAAATATCGAATAATTCATTTCAAAATATTAATTTAATTTTCTCGAGTGGGGATCGAACCCACAAACTATCGCGTTTATAGCCACAAGCTTGTGCCACTGTACCACGACAGATATTATTTCTCATTAAATAAGAAATATAAATAATAGATAATTCCCCACCTTTGAGCTTCACGCAAAGCGTCTTCAAGTTCAGCTTGTCGGTCTCTCGCCTTCTGTTGTAGTTCGCGCCATTTTCTATTCAATGTTGCCAACTTTTCGGCTGTTTCGCCGGCTTCCTCTGAACCTATAAAAAATATACATAATAAGTATTTGTGTACGATAAAACTAAACTTACATTAAAAAATATCATTATCAAATAATTAAAGACAGAATATGTGACGATCACCCGTGATCGTTCGATCCTATCGTATAGGATTATCGAATAGTTTCTAGAAGAATATCTGTGTATTTTTTTACATCGTTCGATCCTATCGTATAGGATTATCGAATAGTTTCTAGAAGAATATCTCTGTACTTTTTTTACATCGTCCGATCCTATCGTATAGGATTATCGAATAGTTTCTGGAAGAATATCTGTGTATTTTTTTACATATATTTGACACATTTTTTATGTGTTAAAACAAAAACAAAAGTTACAAATATAAAGGGTCATTTTAAGAATCATTTTCTTTCATAGAAAATAACAAGGAAAAACAGCGTAAACGATAAATGGTCGGATTATATAAAAGATACAAAATTTTCCTTACTTAACGCTTACAAAATATATAAATAAATATTTTAAATGAAACACTTTTAAACGGATTAATAGTAGTCCGTGGTCAAGGGTAGACTACCCGTGACCACGGACTACTGTAAAGTGTTCGAAACGTCGGGTTTCCAAAAATGTGT
>JAYDZJ010000016.1:982736-996989 GCA_034509065.1 Eueides lybia
AAATGTTCCACTTTGGATAACGCCACTTCCTTGTCTTCTAAAGTGCGGTATGCACTTTCCATCCAAGCGTTGAAAGTGTTCAACTCATTGCTAAAATATGCATTAAATCTTTAAATAGATACCAAAATAGTTTCATTTTTATTTTTTTAATGCATTTTGTAAGAAAAACGTAATTTTCCGACGCTCTGTTAGATTTATTTTGTCTATTTTATTATATACATATACTATGTTAAACAATAATTATGAACACATGTTTACAAATATTTACAGGAAGATTTTACCAAGAACAAAAATAAAAATAAAATTCTTCAATTAATGGAAAGTAATAATATACATACGTGAATTTGCCAAGTTCGTCTCTGGCCGCAACTAGACGCCTGAGCATCCTGTCGCATTTCTCCATACATTTGTCACAACGTTGTTTCAATTGCCTTACTCCGCGTTCGAGAGCAGCAACCTTAAATAAAAATTATATAAAGTTAGTTATGTATATTTAAATTCATGGACTAATATACTTAGTATGTAAATAAAACTTTATTTCAATAATAACATAATAAAAATATATTTTTGCTCTGTTTAATTTAATACATATTGTATTTCAATAATAAATTTAAAACATATTGTAATATACCTCATGAGGTGCCAGAACATCACTGCCTGACACTAGAAGCTGCTTGGCCTGATCCGCGCAGGCTGATACTTGGCGTTGGTGACTTTCTAGATCATCTTTAATAAGCTGTAAAAAAACATGTACTTACAAATAGCCATAATTATATTAACAACTAAAAATATTCTTTAATAAGTATAATTAGGTAGACGACCAATAATTGGTATTACGTACTTTAAGTATGTTAATCTGGTTACGGAGTTCATCCATGTCTTCTTTAACGGCTTCCTGATTGGCCAAACGTTCTTCTACGACCGCGATCCATTCCAATAACTTTGATAGGGTCTCATCGCAAAGCCTGTATTTCTCTTCTACTGCTTGCTAAACATTGAAAGTTCAAAATGAGTCGCGTTGCCTTAATTACGTGCCAAATTATTTACAATTTACAAGTCTGATGTAGGAATTACAAGTGCAATATCTAAGTCTACACTATATTTTTTTATAAATACATAGATACATATTATCTATGTAGTGCTGTGGATTACTGTACATCGACAACAACTAATGTAAATTTACAGTGCTCTTAATTTACAAATAGTGATATTTAACGAAGCACCATCACACGCTCTTGAAAATAATTTTGAAAATTAAAGTTTAATGTATTTTACATATTTAAAAATTGTTTTGTTTTCGAAGTAATTTGTTTGTAAAAACCTGAAAAACAAGCTTACACTACCGCTATGCGTAGAAGCAAAGACAAAACCTGAAGTTTATAGACACGAAAGAGGCCAATATACAAAGAGCGTGAAGATGACAACACAACCAGTCCAGATGTTGCGTAGAATACAATACAAACTAGGTGCAGAGAAGCGTTACATGCAAGCAGTGAATAGATGCAAACGTCAAAAACGAAATAAAGCTTTAAATTTTTGACATTCGCATGACATAAATCATAGAATTTAGAAACGTGTCGATATCTCCAATAGTTATTTTGTATAAGTTAAATTTTTTATTATGTAAGTTGTTAAAAATAAGTAAAAAAGACAAGAAGTACCTTTTGGGAAAAAATCTGAAATTCTAAAACAAACGGTTTTCGTAAACGAAATATAATACAAGAGTATAGAGTAACAATGTACACGTAAATGCGAATATAGTATATCTGTTTTGAACGAATTTACATTTATAAAATTCGACGGTGAGATTTTATTTCATTTATTTCAATAAATTGTTAAATCTATTAAATTTATTTCACAAAATGAAACGCAATGAAATAAGTTCTCACTAAGTCGAATTTAAATTAAGACCATAATGAATTATCAATACTACCTTTGGTGTGTTTGTTTGTCGAAAATGTTTTACCATTTGATATTTGTGAATGTTTGCATCGCGAGTACCGCCGTAATATCGATATTGTAATAGCTTACAATCAATCATGCATTCCGAAATATTGTGAGCACATTTCCAAGGAATGAGTATATCGGAACACAAAACTTAAAGAAAATGCTAAGTGATATTGGAATCGGAGTATTTAAATGAACCAGTAGTCATAATTTGCTGGTTTCCGAATGAGGAAGCAAACGTACGAAAGCGAGAGGCCGACGACACAGGTCAGGACTTAGCGTCCATTTCGACCTCTCTCATATAGAGTTCTTAGCACAATATGAATGGGGGTTAGGTAATTGGCGATACGATGATGGTTCTTAATATCGTCGTTAATATGATCCCTCAAAGGCAAGCATTCACGATTTAGCTCAAAATGGCTCTTTAGCATCGCAGGCAACGGCTGGAAATAAAAAACAACATACATCGAGCCTTATTACAAAGTGGGTAAGCACATAATCACTCGTTTCACTGAATTTGACAGTTTTCATAAGCACTTTATATTAGATATTGTTTAATATTACAAACATTTTTCTGAGTGTAGTGTAACCGTTTTATTCAAATATATTCGTAAATGTATATAATTGGAAAACTGTCAAGTGTCTAGCGAAAGGACCCTAACTTAAGCATCTAGGAACATCACAAAACACTTTAAAAATTAAATTTTTTACTACTTTAAAAAGAAACCCAAATAAAAGCTTATTTATCTAAATAATTATATTTTGAATGTCAAGTAAGTGTCACGTAAATTAAAATTGATTATTCTATTAAGATTATAATATTGAAAGATGAAAATGTAATTTCGACCATCTATGTGCTGAACTACTTTAAACGATGGCAAACTAGGTCGACTAAATGGATTGACTTAGTTATAGGTAATAATTAATTTACGTATAAAATAAATCTCAAAAACTGTATTGAATTTTAATATGTAGATAAAATTCTATACAATTTTATAAGACAAAGTATTTGCCTATAACCCAGTCATTGACCGAAGTCATGTGGGTGTCGTGCCATGCCAATGTTGTAAGCCAAACGCTTAGTTATAATAGATCACCTACTAGGAGTGGAAATAAAAGAAGTTCAAAGCAACACCTTTGCTTGTTTAAAGCACTTATTTTAAGATAAAAAAAAATAACTTACCCTCGTTTCTGCTGGCAGTAAGTATCCCTTTTTAAGAGCTTTGACTAAATCGAGACTGATTCCTTTCTTCGGGTCTATCACCAATCTGCCTTCGACAGGATTAACAAGCTGTTGTTCTATAGCTTGAACTAATGGCCATATTTTTCCAGAATCTGGTTCTTTGACAACCGTACTTGAGGGGTCTACAATTCCTTGATGAATGGCTTCACCCAATGTCAATCTCTTTCTATCTATCACACTAGTGGTAATAAAGGGATCATTTAACGCACCCGTGGTAGGATTATAAATACCGAAATTAAGCGTTTCTATGAGTGTAAAGCTTTTCTTGGGCGTCATAAGAAGCCCGTTTTCAATTGCGGCACTTAAAGTGTTCAATTTAGAACTCTCAGTATCTAAAATGTTACCCTTTTCTGCGTCCATTAAGCCTTTACGGAAAGCCTCGGGAAGTTTAACTAGTCGTTTTTTGAGATTATCTTTAATGAGCGCAGTGTCAGGGTCAATGTAGCCCATAATGGCTGCGTCTTTAATTGTTAAAACTTCATTGGATTGCGGATCAGTAAATCGAGCAGTATTTATATTTAAATGACCTTCTTCTATAGCTTGCTCAAACGTTAAAGGTTCTTTAACATAAACAATAAGACCGTTTTCAAAAGTAAAACAGAGCACACGAGATCTGTTCTGGGGATCAAACAAACCTTTAGCATTATTGTCGATAATATTTTCCCTAATAGCCACTTTCAAGGGTATGTATTTGTTTTTATGGGGATCTTTTATAAGAGCTGTATCAGGATTAATAAATTCATATTTTATTGCTTCATCTAATGTAAATTCTCGAAGCACTGGCTCTTTCGGTGCCGAATTTTCCGATACAAAACGTCTAGATATTTTTTGTGATGTCAAAGGTTGTACTATGGTAATTAGTAAGCCTTTGTCAAATGCGATATCTAAACTATAAGTTTTCTTTGCTTTAGTATCTAAGACCCTAGCTTTAGTGACATCGACATCACCTTCATGTATGGCAATTAAAAGGGGTTTAAATTTATTTGTAGAACTATCTTTAACTACTGTAAGGTCTGGGTTTAATAGATTTGATTCGATAGCTTTATTAAGATCTACAAATTCATTAGTATTAGGATCTACAATTTTACCATTGTCGGCTCTAAAAAGACCATTCTTAATTATTTCTTCAAGGCTTAAGTGCTTCTTGGAAGTTACTATAAGACCGCGATGTTTCGCATCTAATAAATTAATTTGATTTCCGTTAGGCAAAATATATACACTATTATTTACATCGATAACTCCGCTTTCTATTGCTTCGATTAATTTAATATATTTACTCGACGGAATATGTTTTATAAGTGATACTTCTGGATTAATAAGTTCTTCAGAAATAGCGGATTTAAGGGAAATTTTTCTTTCACTAACCGGGTGAACAAACATAAGCTCCGTTATGTCATACATATTCATTGTTAATGCGTCATATAAAGAAAAACCAGCACTTTCAATGTCTACTATAAGACCTAAATTCATAGCTTCAGAAAGAGGTATATGAACATCGGAACCAGGTTCATTAAATTTACCATTTCTTTTGTCAATTATTTCGCTGCGACAACATTCAGCCAAAGTTAAAGGTTTTTCTGATTTTTTATCAAAATAGCAAAGATATTTTGGACTTATAATAGACTTACGAATAGCTTCGTGTAAAGTTATTTTACGTGTACTTAAAGGATCAATTATTTTACCGGTAGCGTCGTCATATAGACCTTGGTGTAATGCCCTTTGTAAACTTATAGGAGCTTTATTATCAACAAGTAAACCTATCTCAAAAGCCTTAGCTAAACTAATCTCTTCGTTATCACTATTTATATTTTTTATTTTACTTGATTTTTCATCAATAACACCTGTCTCAATAGATTCTGATAGAGTGATTTTATCCCATTTACCTAATCTATTGTCCTGAATATGTACTGAATGTGGATCTAGCAAATTCATTTTAATCGCATCAGCAAGAGTGTATTTTTTGCCATTTTGCGGATCCATAAACAGGCCTGTGATTTCGTTATATATACCTTTTTCTATAGCTTCCATGAGAGAAAGTGGTTTACGGACTTCTACTAATATACCTCGTTCAAAAGCTTCACGGAAATCTACTCTTTCATCTCCTAAAACGATTGTTCCAGTTCTACCATCAACTATACCTTTATCAACAGCAAACTCGAATGGTATAACTTTGCCACCAACATGCACTAAAGTTGACTGAGGATCTAACATACGTTTTCTTATTGCTCTATCAGTAGGCATTTTATCTTTGTTTAGTGGATTCGAGAATTTACCAGTTTTTGGATCATAGAATCCTTTAAATACAGCTTCAGGTAAACTTAATCTTCGTTTAGCCGGCACTATTAGCCCTCGATCTGATGCATCCGTAAGAGAAATTTTATCACCTTGAATAGGATCCCTAACTTTTCCTTCTTTAGAATCAATTATACCAACTTTAATCGCATCTGCAAGCGAAATTATTTCTCCAGATACGGAATTTCTAACTGTTAAGACTTCTGGATTAATATTTCCAATTTTAATTGCATCTTCTAATGTCATAGTAGCACCATTAATCGTCAATAGGCCAGTTTCAGGATCATAGAAACCTTGAACTAAACCTTCTTGTAGAGACCAGGGTTTCTGATCGCTGAGTAAGTAGCCTTTTTCACATGCATCTTTAAGATTAAACAAGGGAGAAGTGAGGATTCCATTTTCTAAATCTATTAAACCTGATTTTACTGCTTGTTCGAAAGAAATTACAGTTTCGGATTTATCATCTTTTATTTTAACATTGGATGGATCAATAAGTTTATCTTGAATAGCCTTATTCAATGTTATATTTTCGCCAGTTCTGGGATTTAAAATTTTTCGAGTGTCTGGAGAGTAATAACCTAATTCAATAATATCAAATAAACTAAATGTTACGGTCTTAGTAGCAATAAGTCCTTTTTTAAGTGCATCATCTAGAGGAACGTGTTCTCCAGTTTTTTTATTTACTAGTTTACCAGTATTGGGGTTAATTATTTTTTTGTCGAGAGCTTCAGATAGAGGAACGTATTTATCTAGCATAGTATCTTTTATTTCGGAAATAGTAGGATGTACAATATTTCTTTCAACTGCTTCATCAATAGGTAATAATTGTGCGCTTACGTTGTCTCTTATTTTGCCGGATTTTGGTTCATACAAATTTTTCGAAATGGCTGCTTCAATAGAGATAGGTCTTCTTAAAATGGTTATTAAGCCACGTTGTATTGCAACAGATATTTCAATTATTTCTTGAGTTTCGATAATAATAATAACACCATCTTGTAATTCTATAACTCCACGGTCAATGGCGTCTGATAAAGAAATAGTTTCATTGGAACGAGGGACTTTAATAAGTAAAGATTCTTGATCAATTATTCCTCTTTGAACTGCTTCACCTATCGGTACGAGTGCACCTGTGTTGATATCTTTTATCTCACCAGTCTTAGGATCATACAACCCTCTTTCTAATGCAGTTTCAACTGTGACTTGCTCAACTATGGTTACGTCTTCAGGGGTCTCCACTATCCACCCAATTTGAACGCACTCTAAAAATGATACACGTTTACCGGTTTTAGGATTAACCATATAACCGGTTATCTTATCAATAATAGGCCGCGAAATTGCCTCATCGAAAGAAATATAATTGTCTGATTTACTATTCAAATCTTTAACTAAAATTGTAGTAGGATCAAATACTTGAAGGCCATATACAAGCTCTTCAAATGAAATTTTTGCACCGGTCTTGGGATTTAAGAATATTTGTTTTTCAATATCGTAAACACCCATTTCAGAAAGTTCTTCAGGGGTAAGCTTCTGAGATATTGATAAGCTATATTTTGGTTTACTCTCTCTAACTATAATACAATTTTTGGATACTACATCAATAGGCGTAAATCTACTGATTTGTTCTTGTTCTAAAGAATCTTGTACAGTTAATGGAGTCTCTACACCGTTGTTAATAATTCTACATATTTTTGGTTCAATTTTGCCTTGAGCAATTGCATCAATTAATGTAATATTTTCATAAAGTAATTTTACTGGCTCCGATTTTATTTTAGTTACATTTTGCTCAACTATTTCGTCGATAGCACGTAATGGTTGTTTTTCAGCATCAATTAGCATTGCAGACATGGATTTACCATCATTATTTACAATTGAGCTGTTTTTCTGTAATTCCTTTATTGTTGGTTCATCCGAAACGTCGCCGCCATAGGGCTTTTTATTTATTTCACTAATTTTTATATCTTCTGACTGTCTTAAATTTGGAACAATGTCTTGTTTGGTTATATCTGATGTTATTGTAACTGCAGGATCTTTAGATATATTAGGTTTTGCAAGCTTTTCTTTTGGACTAGATGAACTTTCCTGAGATTCTGTAACGTGATCTAACTTTACTTTTGGCTTATCATTAGATTCAATTCCTCCTTTGACAACATCAATAACTTTTGATACTGCTAAAACTGGAGCTCCAACTATGGCTACTAGTCCTATTTTAGCAGCATCAGCAAAGCTTAAATTTTTACCAGAAACGTTTGCGATTTCATGAGTTGTTTTATTTACGATTCCTTTGCTTATAGCTTCATTAAATGGAAATTGTGCTCCTGATTTAGGATCTTTTACCAATATGGATTCTTTAGGTATAATTCCTTTATCGATAGCCCCAAGTATATCTGCACTCTCACCACTATCTTCGACAGTCACTTTATTACTATTTGGATCGTAAATTACACCTTCAGCTATTTTTACCTTGTTAAGTAGCACACTATCCTGTGATAATTTGTTCTTTGGAACAGATTCTTCAAGATTGTCTTTACAAGACTCAGGTTTTTCTTTATTAGGCAAAGAAACAATTTCGTTATTTTTTTCTTTTAATTGTTTTTCCTCCTTGATTTCATGCCGTTGTTCGTTGACGTTAATTGGGAGCTTGATGTCTTGGCTAACATTTAAAGTAGATTTGTCAACTTGATCTTCATAGTCAACAATACCTATTTGATCGGATTTTTCGTCAGAAACACTGTATTGTTCTGAAATAGAGTAAGATTTGGAAGAATTTTGAGTAACTTCTATGGTTGTCATTTTAGTAGCAGTAGTATTTATTATTGTACTATTAAGTTCACTTATATACTCAGTCAATTCAGGGTCACTTGTAGTAATAGTTGTTTTAACTACTGTAGTTACTTCCTTGCCATCGGGTCTAATTTTAATAAATTCTTTAACAGATGGGTTTTCCAATTGACTTTCATTCTTATTTATTAAAGATGCAATGTTAGAGTCTGACGATTTAGTTGAATCTTGTTGTACGATTTCTACAATATTGTCGCCTTTAGCCTTTGTTTGTGGTAAAGATATTTCAATGGGAGAGTCAGATCTCTCTGCTTCAAATTCAGAATTCTTGATACAAACATCACTTATTTTAACACTTTCCTTTTCAGGGCTATTTTCAATTTTGTTATCTTTAGTTTTAACAATGCTATCACTGCTTTGGAATTCTAACTTTCTTTTTTCTATAGGACTTAGATAAGATGTGGCTTTCTCAATATTTACAATATCTTTTGTCGCATCAGGCGATTTGGATCGTCTCTGAATATCTTTAATAGAAACATTTTCCTTTTGAATTTCTTTCTGATTTTGAGTAGAAATAGCCTCATCATTCCCCGGTTTTACGATTGTTTTACCAACCAGCTTTACACCTTCTACTACCGCCATTCCGGCTAAGACTGGAGCAGCTACTACAGCAACTAAGCCCATCTTAGCTGCCTTTTTAATATCCACGAATTTACCTGTCTTTGGCTCTTTTAATTTTCCTGTTTTCTTATCTATTAGGCCAGTATCTAAAGCTTCTTGCAATGTTATTGGTTTTCCAGCATTTATATTGTAAATTACTGAATTCGGATCTATTACATTTCTTTCAAGAGCTTCTTTGAAAGTCAATACTTTATTAGGTGACTTTGGATCTCTGAATTTTTGAGTTTTGTCATCAAAAAGTGATTCAAATGCTTCGTCTAGGTTTAGCATTTCTTTTGCTGGTTTTGTTTCTTGGGGTTGTAAATTGATTTCTCTTAAGACTTCAGTAGTCAGTACACCACTAGCGACAGCTTCAGCAATAGTCACAGTTTCTCCTGTATTTGGATGAGTAAAAGTCCCTTTTTGTATATCAATATATCCCAAATGCAGCGCCTCTTGGAAATTAATATTAACATCGTTTGTTAAGAATTGTTCTTTACTAGTTTGTTCATCCCTAATTATTCCTTTTTCACGGGCTTCTTCAATAGAAATTATTTCTCCAGTTTTTGAGTTTTGTACTTCATTTGCACTTATAAGAACATAATCGGCTAGTAGTTCCACCATTTTAGTAGTTATTGTATGCTGTGAAGTAAAAGTTTCCGTAATAGTTGTGATTACTCCTTCCGATTCTAATTTTTCAGTATTAGGCTTAATTGCAACTAGACCTTGTTCTATAGCCCTATCTAAAGGAACTTTTTCATTTGTTCTCGTATCAACAAATATACCATCCTTAAGATTAACTATGCCATCTTTAATAGCTTTTTCAATAGTAACTGTAGAAGGTGATTGAGGATATGGAATGTTCATAATTAGACTATTTTCTATAGCTTTATCGATCGTAATTATTTCTCCAGTTAGTGGATTTTTTATGTTACCTGTGATAGCATCAATTGTATTTTGTTTTATTGCTACTGATATTGTCATGCCGGCTGGTGGAATATTGTTGATATTACTTGGTTTTATATCTGGAAATATTTGAGAATTAACAGCAGAAACTAAGTCAAGCACACCTTGACTAGTTTTTACATTATTTTTCTCAATATCTATTATATTTCTTGCAATAGCATCTGAAAGAGTTATATTTTGACCTGGAGCTATTGTTATGACCGACAAAGGATCAACTATTTCGCAAATTATTGCCTCTCTTAAAGTTAAATGGCTCCCTGTTTCTGGGTGAATTATCTTTCCAGAAGCCGGGTTTAATAATCCCTGTTCTAAAACTTCAGGAATAGACAGACTTCTTGCTATAGGTAGTAAAATTTCATTTTGCCCTTCATTATCTAATATACCTCGATTCAAAGCTTCTTTTATAGAAATAACGTTACCATGGACAGGATCAACAATTTTACCTTCATTTTCATTTACATAACCAACTTCGATAGCTTTTCCGAGAGAAATTGGAAGACCTCGTTCGTCTTTATATGATTTTACTGCTTCTAAGATTTTAGCAGTATCTTCATCAAGCAAGCCCATTTCTTTTGCTTCTACAGGCATAACCACACGTTTACGAAGTTTTTGCAACACAATAGGTTTTACATCAACCGATGGAGAATCAGATTTACTAATTTCAATTTTGTATTTCGGTCTTGTTGGTTTTGCTTGGTGATTTGGTATTTCAACCACGTCTAGTGAACGAATTGGCTTATCAGTAACTATATTATTTATATATTTTCTATCATCAGCTGACAGGCTGTTTTGTATTGATTCGACAGTTATAAAACCCTTCGAAACCGCAGCTTCTACAGATAAAGATTTACTAGAGGGTTGAGATGTTGAGGTTTTACTAGAACCTGGCTTTTCTGTAACATTTTCTGCATTAATTGATGTTATCTCTGGAGTATCAATTGAAGAATCTAAGAACTTCTTATATGCAAAAGGATCCACGATACCTCTTTTATTGGCTTCTTCAATTGTTAATTTCTCACCAGTTAAAGGATCTATAACTGAAGTCATAACTACTTTTGAAATGGTAACAGTGCTAGATTCATTTGTAGTGATATTTCTTTTTTTGTCAAAAGTTTCTACTTGCTCTGGAGTTTTTCCTCTGATAGAATCTTCGTAGTTTTGATAAGTTGCAGGATCCACAAGTCCTCTTTCATAAGCAACTTCCATTGGTAATTCTTCGCCAGTATTCGGATCTACAACCATTGTATTCTTTACAACCTGAATTACTTTGGAAGCAGCTACTAACGGTGATCCTATGACTGCTATTAAGCCCACCTTCGCTGCATCCGCAAGAGTAAAACTTTTTCCAGATTTGTTTTTGTATTCACCTGTCTTCTTATCTACAATGCCCTTTTCTAGAGCCTGATTTAACGTAATTTGCTTTCCTGTATCAGGTTCTATAACATGAACAATACTATCGGAAACTATCCCACGATCTACGGCTTCAATTATATTTTCTGACACTCCAGATACCGTAGAAATGACTAGTGCTGTAGCAGGATCATAAATGATACCTGAAGATATTTGCACGGGCTCTAATATAGACTGGTCATCAGAATCTTTAGTAGATGATGCATGTTCCAGTTCAGAAATTTCCATTTTATCAGGCATACCTGCTATTGACGTAATTGTAATAACTTTTTGGGTAGAAATTGTTTTTGTAAGAGTGACAAATATTATAAGCTGACGTTCTATAGCTTGTTGCATACTTAATACTATATTAGAATGTTTATAATGACCCGTGGAGTCTATTATATTATATTCTAAAGCTCTATGTAAAGGTATTTCTTTTCCCGTTCTAGTGTCAAGAACAATAGCTGATTCAGGGTTGATTATATTAAGCTTAACAGCTTCTTGTAGATCTAACACGCGATCGGTTCCAGGAATAATAAACATACCAGTTACAGGATCAAAAAGATTTTGTTCGATAGCATCATTAAGAGTCCAACCGCCATGTGGCAACTCAATGGTATTTTTTTTAATTGTTAATGAGGTGACAGAAGGGTCGCCTACAAAAGATTTTGATGTCACAGTTTTTATTTCACGGGTTATATCTTGACGAGGTTGTAATGATTCAGTTACAGTATAATCTGGACTTTTTACGGTCTCAGGTTTATTGTCGTGAAGTAATTTACTTTCTGGACTAGGAGGTAAGTCTTTGATAAAAGATTTTTTTGTAATTTTTAGTTCAACCACTTGTCCAGGCAGTAAATCCTTTTGCGCTACACGATCCGAAATTTGAGTAACACGTGGGTCATCCTGATCTACACCTAATAACCCTTCGTCTAATGCTTGTTGTATAGGGAATACAGTACCTGTAGTAGGATCGGTAAACGTTTGAGTAGATTCATCAATAAGACCACGCCGGATAGCTTCAGCAAATGTTATAATTGTCTCTGATCTACGAGAAGTATTTGTTACAGTTACATACCTTTTAACAGTTTTTGTCACCGTTTGTAGTGTTAATGTAATATTTAAAAGAGAGTTTAATAAGGCAGCACCTTCAGGGGTAATCATATTTATTTCTACAGCTTTATTGAATGGAATTGGCTTTTTGGTGGTGGAATCTAATAAATACCCTGTTTTGGGATCTAAAATATTTTTGAAAACTGCATCTAAGACTGACAGTTCTTGTCCTTTTTCGATAACACCTATTTTACGATTAAACATCTCTAATACTTCGGGTCGGACAATTGAAACTTTAGGGCAATCCTCTAAATATACAAAGTCACCACTTTCAGATTTCAAGAATGTTTCACCGTTAACGTATTTTAAGTTACCTTTACTGAGGGCAGTATTAAAAGAGACAAACTCACCTGTTTTCGGATCTCTGAAACCATCTATATCGAAAATTGACCTTTGTGAGACAGAAGTTATAAGACCTCTGTCTACCGCTTCAGGTATAGTACAAATTTCACCTGTCAAATTATCACGAAATTTATTATCAGGGAGAATAATTCTAGCACCGAGAGCTTCCGACAAAGACAACAATTGACCGGTTGTAGTGTCTGAAACGCATTTTATGTTATCGCTATCTAGTACGCCCGTGGAGATAGCCTCAAGTATATTTAAAGGAATCCTATTAGTTGGTGACAAAATTTTACCGTCGTTCGTCATTAAATTATTATCACAAATATCTTTAAGTGTCATGGGTTTACAAATGAAACGTTTACTCGCGGCTTCTTTAAAAGTCATTTTTTCTTTAGTTACGTTGTGTACATACTTAGAATGTTTTGTATTAATAATGTTTTTCTCTATCGCTTCAGCAAGCGTTATCTTAGTATCATTTTTGGGATCGACTACCTCCCTTAAATTAGGATTTATTAATTCATTTTTAATAGCAACTTCTAGTTGATATCTATCGCCCGAATTTCTATCCAATATCCAACCACTGTTGTCTACGAGTTCTTGACTAATCGCGTCTGACAAAGACAAAGCGCTCGATTTTATTTTGATAATCTCATTATAAATAAGGTAACCGCGTTGATATGCTTCCGCTATGCTTATATAGCTTCCGTTAGGTAATCTATAAAGACCTTTCTGCAAATCTACTTGACCACGGTTGAGTGCGTCCGAAATACTCATTCCTTGATTGGGTTTTTCACTCTCAACAGTCACCTTAATTCGCTTTTCTGCTGGATCTGCAAGTCCTTGCTCTGCATCGTACAGTTCTCTTTGGATTGCTTCTAGTAATGTGACTTCGTTTCCATCTTCAGTCATACCGCACGGTCCAGTAAGTCTTGCGGCCAATTTAGGATCTATTAGACCTTCTTTGGCAGCTTGTTCAATAGTTATAGTTTGTCTTGTATTGGGAGATGACAAAAGCCTTCCCGTTCGTACATCGAGTATTCTCATACTGATCGCTTGGCCGACTGTGAGAATTTCCCTTGTTTCGGGGTGAACGATACCTCTCGACTCTATTATGTTGGGCCCTTCATACATTTTATGAACGCGTTTTAAGTTCCGTATATCGGGTCTGTCGTCGTAAATAGGGGATTTAAGTTTGCCATTAGTCATTGACTTTATTGGGGGCTGGCCATCGAGCTCTGTCGAATGTGATGTTCTCACGTATCTGTGATGATTTTAAAAGTTGGTGTTTATTATTGGAGGAATAATACATAGAATTTACACGAATTAAACTTAAATAATGATAGTTATATTTCTATTAGTAATAGTTACTTACTTCTCCGTAGTATAATGTGTATACGTGTGCTCGGTGGTCGCCAAGTCCTGCATGTTGAACTCTTGGCGGAACGAGCGCGCTGAGCGCGGCGCCATCGCTTCGACGAGGCGCTGGAAAATAAATACAATAGCTAATAAAAACAATG
>JAYDZJ010000016.1:2080446-2091793 GCA_034509065.1 Eueides lybia
AGTATCTAACCTAGAAAGTTAATGAATACTTAAAGTGTTTTATGTTCCATAAGTCGACGAAAGAAGGAGAGAGAGAGCATAGAAAAATAGAGCATATTCAAATTTCAATTTTTTTTCTGTCTGAAAACCGTCAGTTGGTCTTTTCCATTTTTACTGAAATACAATATTATTTTCTTTCCCTCGCTCTGGTGATATGAAATAATAGCTTTGATTTCTCTCTCTCAAATGTCATATCTTAAAAAAACTCGGAGAGTTGGGAACGAAATGTCTTAACACTATTTCCCCTCTGCATATTCTCTTTAAAACATATTGATTAGTGATGGTATACTATTATTAATATTAAAAATAAATATGTAATCATCAGAATCACACTTATCAATAAACATATTGCTTAACAAATTTAGCGAATAGCCGCTATTCGGCAATTTTTCTCAATTTTAAATATAATTGCCTAAAGATTGCATCTCACTAAACACATCTCTGACCTCGTAACAAATAAGCTATAGTTTCAATTCAAGGCTTACAAATTGCTAAGTGGTTCTATTAGGTCGTATAATATAGACCCTATATTCTGTATTTTTTTAAATATTATGATAAAACTAGCTGTTACCCGCGACTTCATCCGCGTTCACTATTTTGGTCACAGTGATTTACATATAAAAGATAGATATATGCTGTCGCGGACTTTTATTTAGAATTATTTCAAATAAATAATTCTACAGTAATTATCTTTGCGTAACTCCAGAACTGATAAAAAAAGTTATTTTTAAATCGGTTTTCCCATCTTCGAGGAATCTGAGAAATATACGGAGAACCTCCTCCTTTTTTGCAGACGCTTAATAAAATGAGATGATACAGATCTCTCAATTGCGTTACTATCTGTGCCTTTAAAATTTGGGGGTTGCCCTCGATTTCTCCAGGATTCCATCATCGGATCCTAATCTCCTTACCATGGGACCAATTGTGAAATATACCCTCTCGAACAAAAATTTTGAAAATCATTGGGTGGACCACCCATCTTCGAGTAGGTAATCGGGGAACATGCATAAAGAACCTCCTTTTTTATATCGGTTAAAATCCCTATAAATTTTAACTTATTATGTTATTCTGATATCACAACTATATTACTGCAAAGTTTTATGAAAATCCGTTTAGTAGTTTTCGCGTGAAAGAGTAACAAACATACACACATCCGTACAAACTTTCGCAATTATAATATTAATAAGATAAGATATTGCGATTTAAAAATATTTATATACAATTAATGACGTCATAGTTAACGTAATAGCATCCACAGCGCTGTCAGCATTTGTATAAATTAGACTTTACAATATTTGTATAAATTAGACTTATATATTACTAATATTTATTTATTGTTAATAATTTTGATATAGTAATGTGAAATTACGAAATTTTTTTTTTGCTTCTCACTGTGTCCCGCACAAGGCAGGGTAGGCAGAGGGAACCCGGGAACCTAGTGTCAAGACACTCCGTTCCACTTCCGTTCCCCACTTTCCGCCGATTTTGAGGCATTGCGTATTGAGTGGCGGAACTCAACACCCCGCTTTGCTTTATTACCAGAGCGAAGTAATGAAAACATTAAATATTTAAATTGAAAATATTAAATATTTCATTTCATCGACTGGGGATCGAACCCAGAACCTAACGGTTACAGGCAATTAAGAATATCGTGTATCAGAAAACGCTATGTCGGAAGTGCTTTTTAATAACGTTTTTAGTTTTGAGGTTGTCAGCGAACACTTATAAAGCAAACAGGTATTAAACAGTTTACGGCCGATGGATAAAGGTTAATAAATGGTGAAATACAAATTAATTATGTATAGCAAATGGCATTGAACAAAGATTATTTACACGTAATCTTAATAGATTCCTACTACAAACATATTGAAATATGTTCAGCTGAATATGATAATAAAAATTAAACATATATTTTAATGTCAATATATACGTTTAAATTGACATTAAAATATATGTTTAATTTCTATTATCATATTTATATGTTTAAATTTAAAATTTATAACCTGTAAATTAAAGCTTTATAAATAAATTGTCATAATACATCACGCAATATCGAATATTGCCCAAGCGTTATTTCATTTACCTAACTAAGTGCAGCGTTAAGTTCCGCTACAAATATTATTACTTAATTATAACAGAGTATTTTAATAAGACAATAGTTTCCAAGTTCCTTTTGTCTACCCTGGTATGTGGGATACAGAGGAAAATTAAAAATAAAAGAAATGGCATTACTAAATCATAACACAGCAACAACTCTTGTAATATTTTTTAAATAACGAACTATTATATGATGTTAAAATTATTCACGAAATCATAATTTTTATTCAAAATATACCTACGTCAAATAACAATGATTATAGTAACGAATACTGAGGATTAAACAAGTAGGTACATTTAAATATAACATATGATACTTTACTTTTTTTGCATTAAACAAAAATGGCCGGTACCTTTCAGCATACGGGTACGAGACCTCTATACTGTTATATCTCTGTCCAGTCCATAAATATTTAGTTCAGATATTTTTGTATGTCGCCCTGCCTGCCCCTTCCCTAGTTTCTTACTATCTTTTCCTTCCTAATTTTACATAAGTCCTAATCATCTTCTCCCGCTCCCAGCGGTCATTTAGTAATCAATCCCTTTAAAAATCGCCATCCATCGCTATCATGGAAAAAACGAAAATGACAAACCCAGTCCGGTTAGGTAATCGACGAGCAGGCACATCGTTCTACACACGATCTAAGCAGGCCAGCTAGTACGGGTATGGCTAAAGATGCTGGTAGCTAGAAGGAAACTCCGCTTTGCAACGTGGAATTTTTGTTCTTCAACAGGATGATGATTAAACTCACAGATGTATCTGATCGGGTCCAGTATGCTTTCCTTCAAGTAATTCGCTAGAAAGGTATTTGGAGCCGTAGGTAGCTCAGAGTTATATCGTGAGCATTAACGTTCTACATCAATGTCACTGTCGTCACTTTCCTCGAATGCGAAAAATGCTTAAATTTTAAGCATTTTACCATCTTCATCAGCTACACTACATACTTCACTCATGTTTACATCATAAATGGTCTGTTAGGTTATTTTGAATTCGTAAGGACACTCATAACTGAACCGAATGATTAATATTGATAGTCACAGTCTCACGGCCCAAAAGTCTAATGACTGACCGTGAGACTGCTCAGGATGCTTGAGATTGAGTTCATTCATCATGGGCTCTTTTGGTATGCTCAGGTTAACTGAGTTTCTAAGTCATATTTTTGATACTGTGTAGATGGCGTGACCAGTTGCGGTTTAATTTCATTAACCCTACTTTCAATGTTATGAGCAATATTCAAAATTGTGGTAGTCATATAGGCATTAAGCTTATGAGTCACACTATGAGGCTCCTCGAACGCATGATCGACTTCATAAAGAAGAAATCGTAAAAACTTAAGTACCTCAAATATATTATGCAAAAGTTTAGAGGCACATCGATCACGATGTCCATGGACATATATAACGCGGTCTGACCTCATACATAATACACGCACAACGTTAACACTGGTTGGATTGAATTATAAATTAATTTACTAATAACTTCTTAATATTATTTGTTAACAAGTCTCTAGTAGAAAAAAAAATAGTTTGTGAACGTCAATACAACTACAAAAAATATATTTTTGATATGTGTATCCATGCATATGTCAAATTGGATACTGTAGTCAATTTTGGCTGTCAATGTAAGCTGTCAAATGTAAACAACATTAAAAATGGCTCTTCCTCTCGGAATAAAAACTCATTCTCAAAAGGTTTGCAGCCTTTATAAAAGGGCTTTGCGTAATTTAGAAGCGTTTTATGATAGACGGTAAGTGATAGACATTAAACAAATATAATTTAAGCATTTATTATGACATTACGTAACAGATTGTTTTTAACAAGTAACCTTTTATTTTTCAGATATTTTTGTATTTTATTTTCTTATCGACAAAAATATTAATCATGAAAATTTGTGAATTTGAAAATTGTTATAAGGTTTTTTTTCAATTAAATATATGAAGTAGCTATTTTTTTATATGAATATGTAGGAAATTATTAATTTGTTAGTAGTTTTGCAATATACCAAATATTTATATTACCTATAATAAATAAAAATATATAACTTTACTTAAAAAATGGTAGACATATATCGATCTCATAAACTTATTTTTTTATTATTAATTTGGCTTAACAGAACATATTATAATTATACTTTCAATTTACAGCCATGTATACCGTTACCAGGCAGTTTTGCTAAGAGAACGTTTCGATAAGAATGCGAAAGTTGCAGATGCTCGTATAGCACAAAAACTGCTTAAAGATGGGGAAGAAGAACTTTTCCTTACCCAGCATCCTATTCCAAAGAAATGTAAGTCTTATTTATGAAAAGGAATATTTAATATTGTCAGTTTGGAGGAAATGAAATATTTAACATTTTCAATTTAAATATTTAATGCTTCATTTCTTCATTCTGGTAATAAGGCAAAGCGCGGCATTAAGTTTTGCCACTGAACATGCAAAGCCTCAAATGCCTCAATGCCTCAAGGCAGAAAGTGGGGAACGAAGGTGGAACAGAGTGCCTTAACACTAGGTTTCCTGGTTCCCCCTGCCACCCTGCCTTGTGCTGGATACAGCATGAAGCTAAAAAATATACATATACAAAATTAAAAGAGTAGAGTATAGGATAAAATAAACATATTGGCTATGGTATAACTAATTGAGAAGCCATTCAGACTTATCGACTAAAGTGCCTTAATTACTTATTGTACAAACAGTCTCCAAGACCTTACAGCTTAAGTTGCGTTTTGTTATTTTTTTTATATTTCTAATATTTCCTTTTAAATCTCAAATTTAAAGCCTCCTGTGCCAGTCTTACCACTCACTCATATATATTTAAATATCATAATATTACTAAAAATATTCAAATTTTATATATTAATTTCAGTTCCGCAGAGTGCTGGAGGTGTGGCACATGAGCGTATTGTCACTCCACCTGACTGGGTACTCGACTACTGGCATCCTCTAGAAAAGGCTCAATATCCGGAATATTTTAAACGCAGAGAGGAAAGGAAAAAAGAATTTATTGCCATGTGGGAGAAGGAGTATGGTAAACAAGATGAGAAAGAAAAACACCATTGAGCTGTATAGATAATTTATGTTAGTAAAGTAATTGATGTTAATATTTTTTTGGTTTTATTTCAATGTACTTTTTAAAGGAATTAAAGGATTTTTTTATTACTCTATACATATAATAAAAAACTTTTCCCTATTGTCTTTTGGTGAACTTCAATATTTTGTAATAGTTTTATTTAAATTAGTTAATAATTAATCATCTACGGCATAGACGGCAGATGAAACCAAGTGTTAAGATACTGTGCCCCATGCACTGACGAATATTCGTAACAGCATAGACTTTTTAAGAGGTAAAACTGCTACTTTGTCAATTTTATTATTGGAGAAGAGATACTATATTATATAATAAATATAAATTCACTTTAGAATGTTAACTAATTGGGCATATTTAGGCAAATCCTATGCTTATATTATTGATGGCCCCTTGGATACAGTAATGACATTAGTGTATCTAATAAATATACTCATCTCAAAGTCACATTAGTCTAATGTCTATGGCTTTGGTCTTTTTTGTCTAGTTCTGATGTCTCTCGGAGTATATTTATTCAAAGAAAAAATATATTTATATTGAAAGTAGAGTTAATAGTGTTAACTTTGGTCCGCCACCGAACCATGTTAGATCATGTAGAGCACGGTACGCCGAACAAAAGTTGGTGCGAAAGGAACTTCACTCCGGACAAGCTGGTGCAGAGCAACTTTCACTCCGGACGCATTTGATCGTGTAGACGGCGCACCGAACCAAGTTTTGGTTCAGTTGGTAATCCTATTAGACCACCGTAAGCGGCACCAGTCAATTATTTGTTTATATGAAAACACAGTTTAGATAAACTTTAGTTAACATCTCAACAAGCTTAGAATATACACAATAAATCAATATTCCAGCAATCGGCCTTTGTTAAGTGATTTAATTATTCAATTTACAATCAGATACTGCATTCAGACAGTCACAAAGGCACTTTCTTTTATAAAACTTTAAAGAAAACAAAAATAGGTTAAATAAAATACAGAAAACCTTTAAAATGTTTTATTGTTAACTTTTATACTAATGTATATAGAAAAATAATATGCTTCTGTTCATAAGTAATGTTTAAAGGTAATATAATAAGTCTAGTTTAGATTGAATAAAAAATAATTTTCAATACCAAAAATATTAGAATTTAAAAAGCAACAACTACATGAACATATAGAAATCAAGTAGAATTTTATTTTAAAAAATATATGTTGAAAGACTAATAATTTAATTAAAAAGGATAAAAACACAAAAAAGAACAAGTGTTTTAAATTTGAACCTAAAATCACATTTTGTGTTATTTTATTCAAACACACGATTTCGAAATAAAATTTGTTTTTATTCGACAAAATATTTTACAATAATTTTCCATCGCAGTCTATCAAAAATAGTAAGCGTATATAACGCAACCATAGTACCTATTCTTAAAAAAAAACACTATTAATCAAGGACTATGACAAAAAATATATTAAATGTCACTACAATGACAGTTCCAAAAAGATTATTTAACTAAAACTATATTCAAGTTCCGCCATGTTTTTTTACCTGTCAAAAAATTGTAGACAAAGTAAAATGTCAAAATTATGACTATTTATTTTTAAGAAAATTATGTAAAAAAGGGGTAAAATTTCAAATGAATAAATGCCATTTAATTATTATTTTTTTGTTATTCTCAATTCCCGCCCAATGTTTGTCCCCTGCCCCAGTTGTGCCCGAACATTGACCCCGCCGCTGGCCGCGCGTCCGTCGTCGCCCTAGTCTGTGGTGCAGTACCAAAACCACCTACATACCGAGTTTCAGGAAATATTTGTTTTCTGAAAGAGAATAAATATAATATATAACTATTTTTTTACCTATCTAGCACATTGTTTCACAATTTCTACCTAATTTTAAGGCATTAAGTGTTGAGTGGCAAAAGTTAACGCCACGATTCTTGGATTCTTATATTGAATTAATATTAAAATAATTTTATCATACTAAGCAAAGAAATCCTTGAAGAACTATTAACTTAAGTGATTGAAATAATAATTCAATTAAAACACAATTTAAATAATAATACAATGTTTACACAAATAAAACATCACAGGTGATGCATACCCATAAGATTACCAACTTAAACAAATAGAAGTTAGATCTTCACTAATAAATAACCAGTCATCCACTTACAACTTTGCCTGCCTAAATTTATTACAGTCAAATTGTGATATATATTATGTGGAACAAACATCCATCTTCAAAAACTTTAACAATTATAATTTATATATTTTTTTTATTACTTATATTTTTTTAATTAATCTATTTATATTTTTTTATTATAATTGATCTTACTATACTTACATGAAATTAGGTGGTGATAAAAGTGCTGGCCCACCAAACTCTTGTGGGTACTTGAACATAAGGAAAAATGACAAATGGCCGATCAAGATGCCAAGGAGCTCCATTACACCTCTAAATTGAGAAAAAAAGTTATAAGTGATTACTAAAGATTTAAACAATTTATATGTATTAGAAAGAAATTTTATCTTTACTTTTTTTGAGGTTTTGAGGCATTGGGTGTTGAGTGGAGTAACTCAACGCCGCGTTTTGCCTTATTACCAGAAAGAAGGAATAAAAACATTAAATATTTAAATTGTAAATATTATTTATCTTTACGTAGGTTCTTATTATATAATAATTGGACTTTGGTCATTGCACAGTATAACAATGTCATTGTGTAAATGCAATAAGTGCGAGTTCAATTCTCACTCAATTTAATAAATTATTTTCCTATATATGTGAACTCTATTGTGACACAGCGGCACAAGCACTGTAAACGACAGGTTGTAGGTTCGATCCCACTCAAGGAAATGAAATATTTAATTTTTTCATATAAAATATTTAATAATTCAATTTCTTCACTTTAATAGTAAGTAATAAGACAAAATGCGGCGTAGAGTTCCGCCACTTAACACGTAATTCCAATTCGATGGAAAGTGGGGAACGGAAGTAAAACGGAGTGTCTTAACACTAGGTTCCCAAGTTCCCTCTGCCTGCCTACTCTGCCGTGTGCGGGATACAGCGTGAGACTAATAAAAAATATTTTCACATGCTTGCCTTTATAACAAGACAATCCAAACCATAGACTTGATAATTTACCATAATGTCACATCATAAAAAAATACAGAAAATGTTTCTTAATACTTGCCTGGAAAATAAAATGAAATTAAATAAAAAAAACATAACTCAACTTACCCTCCACTAATAACTAAGTTAAATGCAAGCAACACCCAAGGCAGGTACATAGCTTTGAAGCGGGTGCCAAACCAAAATGACACAATCACATCTTTGTTCAGTTGACACCACACATACAGAACTGATAACACCATAGGGTCCATTAGTATCTGAAATATTGTGAAATATGTCATCATTTAATTTTTTTATTTATAATGCCACATAAATTTAATAAAAAATTTAAACAATTATCTTATTTGAATTTATTTTATTGTTTTATATAAATAACCTAACTACACTAAACTACACTAAATTATTGTTTCATACAAATAACCTAATGCCTATTATAAATTATATAACATATTTGTATAAAAAAATTCAATATAAAACTGTATACCTAATTATGGTATTTATGTTGTGCGGACTTAAAGTTAGATTTTCTAAACTTTTTGTACTCAACACTTGAAAAGAACATGATCAATCAATAGTAAGAGTAATCCTAAAACTAGAATCTGAGCCATCTACAACCAACATGCTACAACTCATCAGATTTAACATCAATACTATTAGATGAATTTCATTGAACAAAATTTAAAAAACATTATCTCAATATACATTAGTGTGAATGAAATATAACGAATATTTCACAATGTTATCACATCAAGCATAGATATCATCTTGTATATATAGATAACATTGTTTAATAGTAAATTATTTTTTTTTATAATACTACTTAGGTTTATCTTAAATTATATTATATATATTAATAGACTATGCCATTCTAATACAAGTGCCAGACATTACTGTTTACACTTGTACAGATTTTTATGTCTGAGAAGTGTAATGAAATGTAATTTTTTTAAAGTGAACAAAGTTTTTTTTTAAGTGAACAAGTGAAAGTAGTGTCCAACTTGCTCACACTCAAACTGGTGATCATTTAATGTTTTTAATGTGTGTGGTGTGGTGTTGTGAACTTCTCACTGAATATGAAGACTGTAGAAACTTTTTAACTATGTTAAATAATTTTGCAATAAGATTCACCCATCTTTATACAGAAACACTTGATTGTTACACTTAGTTTTATTTTTACAAATCTAAACTTATCTAAGATTATATTTTACATATGAGCTTTTCATTGATTAAAATTAAAGCTGACAGGGAAAATCAATGGCATTTCTCATTGTATCATATTTTATATAAATTAATAGTTTGTGATAATAGAATGTCCAATCAAACAAATTCTTTTAGCCTTATACAGAAAAGATCATAAAAATACTAACCGGTAGATTCACTAAAAGGCCAATAGCAACACAGCACACCCAATTAAATAACAGCATATAGAAGTAATCAGCAGGCTTTCCCGCAAACATGCCAGATTCCAATCTTTGTGAATAATTGTACAGGAAGTAGCAGTTTATCAAGAAATGGAATCCTGTTGAAGGGCCTATTGGATAGTAAAATAATGCTGTGATAGGTCGCCATATCTGAAACATAAAAGTAATGTTATCCTACTATAATACTTAGAAGCTGTTATGGATCATTAATATATGTAATAGTGACATTGTGGGTTTCCAAGGACATTTGTGGGTTTCCGAGGAATAAGTGATATTAGTATTTTCTTGCTACATTAACAAAATAAAGCAATCTCAACATGCAAATGTTGAAAAGAAGGCATTAAGTGATGTGATATTAAACAGAATGTTGCAATATGTTATTTGTATATGCAAATATAGCATATGGTAGTAGTTTGTTTTTGTCATTCATAATACAAATAAAACAAATTTATATGTGGTATTATTTATAGGTGAAATAAAAACTTAAAGCAATAAAAAATATAAAATAATTATAGCTTTGCTATAATAGGAAATTAATTGTGTAAAGTGGGTGTACACCCACTCAACCCAAAATTATCTTTATACACATAATATTTAAGAAAGTAGATTCACTGTAACTATAGTTATTTTCTTCCATGACCTTATAAATAGAAAAATATTATAAAAAAACAAACAACTAAGATTGTGAGATTAAATCAGTTGTCTAATTTATCAAAAGCAATGATATGAAATAAGATACATAATAATAAAACTTACCTGAAATTGATATATGAATGGATAGAAGTCCAAAATAAAATAGTAATAACTAATTATACCAAATCTTCCAATAATACTTAAACCTATTGTAAATGTTAGCCAATAACGGGTAAAAAATGGTACACTATTGTACCAATCCTTAAATTCGGTCATGGTTCCGACTTTACTGTAGTAATGTTTATTCGTAGATAACACTAACTCGAATACAGAATTCTTTTGATCTTCATTCGGTAATCGTGATTCAAACTAAACTAAATGTAACAAGTACACGTGTCCCAAGCGAATTTGTCTAGAAAACTCTGCGAAGTATTAAGATCAAAATGATATTTATGTTTTTGACATTAAGCCATATAGATAACATTTCTGTTATGAATGTCCACAGAGTAATAAAATCCATCTTAAAATATTTGTACTTGTTTGAGATGATTGTTAAATTGTGCAGTACATAAAATACTGTAAAAAATATTTAGGTATTTATATTTTACAGTACTATATAAAAATGTATAAATTTAGTAAAAATAGATTATTCAGTATAGGCCGTTTTCCGAATTGTGCTCATAGCACTTACGGTTACGGCGTTTCCACTGTTAACGTGAAGTCTGATTTAGAGTGCGCGCCAACGTATGTTAGCAGTATTAATAATTCGGCCAACTAGTGAGTGTGCTTACGAATACAAGAAGTTAAACATGATCGAGCAGAGCATTTTTTAATATACTCGTATGTAAATCTGAGTGGAGTATGTGGTGTAACCGATGAAGAAGGTGAAATGCTTGTTTTTACTATTTTTAAAGTGTTATTCCACACTTAGGAAAGAAAAATACTAAATTTAAAAACGTTTAAAAATTTGGAC
>JAYDZJ010000016.1:4014096-4027681 GCA_034509065.1 Eueides lybia
GTAAAAAAATAATTTGTTTTTATAATGTTTCAGATAGGCTGTTTCCTTTGCATTGTTGGTTCAGTGATCTTTGTAATACATTCACCAAAGGATGAAGAAATAAACAAATTCTCAGATTTGTGTGATAAATTAACAAATAGCATTTTTTTAACATACATATTCGCCATTTTAGTTATGACTTTAATACTTAAAATACTTTTTGTTCCAAAATTTGGTAATACAAATATAGGTGTATATTTATTAATTTGTTCTGCCATAGGTAGCTTAACTGTAGTTTTTTGTAAAGGTGTTGCCCTAGCAATCAAGGAAACATTAACTTTGGGAGTGAACAACTTTGCAAATTATTTTTTCTGGTTACTTTTGATTACATCAATAATTTGCATAATGGTGCAAATGAATTATCTAAATAAAGCACTAGATATATTCAATACAAGTGTTGTAACACCTGTATATTATGTAATGTTTACAGTATTAGTGATAATATCATCAGGCATTTTGTTTAAAGAATGGGAGCATATGAAGGTACAAGATATGTTAGGTTGTGTATGTGGATTTCTAGTGTTAATAACAGCTGTATTTACTTTAAATGCTTTTAAAGATCTTAATATTACTTTCAAAGATTTAAATGTAAATTTGAGACAACATGACTCTCCGTCAAATAAATGTTCTTGACAATTATATGATGAGTGATTTTAGAAGACTAGAAGAATAATTTATTCAAACATACTGCTAGATATATTGTAATAAGTTTCTAGCTTTTAGGTATTACTTACTGTATGAAGTATTATTTAAAAAAAACTGCACTGATTTAATATTAATTAAAAAAAATGATCCAAAACTATGACAAATATATGTATTTAATAGCAAATTCTTTATATTGTTTAAATTAATCATACCCTTTATACTAAATTCAATAACACAACTCCAAATCATATTAGGAATGGTTGCGAGAAGATATTTAACATATATCACAAATACACAGTTACAGAATGATATATGAAAGTCCGACAAATAGGACATGTACGTTGATAACCATACAGGCGCATACAGCACTCAGTACACAAACAAACATGGCGACAGGGTAGCGTTAATACACATTTTTGTCTTTCCTGACAAATAACACATAAAGCCTCGGCAGCATTTGCAATATCATCTTCATTTTCTAATTGAAAGTCAACATCTCTTGAAACTACTGGTTGTCCTCCAACTATTTGAGTTATCATTCTGACTTCAGAGTTTGTCAAATAATGATATATAACATAATATAAATATGTTATTTTTCTAATAGAGGTCCAGTATAAGTTTGTAGTCTGATATTGTATTATTTCTCTAAAATGTATACATAAACGTGCAATTACCATGGTCATCAAAATTCCCAAGAATGATTGGAGCGGCACATCTGATAAAAAATTCGTGACCTTCAGCAAAGCCATATAGGTACTGACTGTGCTGTTAACAATAACATCTCTTATGTTTTGAAATAATGCACTTATCAAATCTGGGAGGTGTAGAGGCACAAAAGTAAGCAAAAGCCATAATGTATCACCCATAAATATAACTGCAGTTTTAAAACTGGATAACACTTCATAAATTATTAAAAGCATACTACTTACTGAAAGGGTAACATTATTGATAATAAAATATGCCTTGTTATTTACTTCATTTCCCATTGCTAAGATCATTTTACATACATAGTAATAACAATCAATAAATGTATTACAAATATTATTTATAAAGCCTGGTAAGTCTTCTGTAAATATACTTATATTATCTTCATAAATGATTTGAAGAAATAATATTACATATTTTATGCTGCTGTATACAAATGTTATGATAAATGAAACAGCTAAAACGATAACTTGTCCAATATAAGAAGTAAAAATAACTATGTTTTGAAAAAATAGTGCCAGCAAGTTTACAATTTTTGCCAAATAGGTAATCATATTTTAAATTCATCATCTAATAAACTGACCAAGAGCCACTTTATAAATCCAATATTATCACAATTCTTAGAATCTGTATTAGTTGCTTGTAATAAATATCAGTGTATCATTATTTTTAAACCTTTTTAATTTTCCATAATTAAATTTATGGGAGCTTTAATATAAGAGATATAAAACTTAAATATGACGTTTGTGACACAAATTCAAACTGACGACAGCCATAGAGCCGAGGCGTAAGTTAATAAATAATCTATGCCTACGTGAGTAATTTAACTGGTAGTGGTACTGTTTGACTTGTCGAAGTCGTAAGCATACTCACAAGGGGTCCGAATTATTAATACAGCTGACAAATATTGGCGCGCTCACTAAATCGGATCCCATGTTAGCAGTAGAAACGTAATTTCTACTGTTTTGATAATTCGGAAAACGGCCTTATAATACCTCATTTACAAGAGGCTTGCCTAGCGCCCACCAACACGTCTGCACAGGGTCTTTGACGTAGCTTGCCAGAGCCTATCGGTGATCTGGACTGGTATCGATTTTTAAATGCCGATTAAAGGGAGCTTATAGTATTCGCCCGTAGAATTGTTCATTGTACTACTTAATTACTCAGCTTCACGCGTATCCCTACGAAAAGTTTCGAAAGTCAATCGAGGTCTCCTCTTTCCTCTCTTACCATTCACTTTTCCTTCATAAATTTATATAGTCACTATATAGGTGATAAAAACCAATAATATTCTTAAGTATTACATTCATCTAGTGTTTTTGAATATAAGAACGCAGTTCGAATAGACCACTACGGTAGTCGAACAAAAATGAAAGCAGCTTAAAAGAACGACTGGATTGTTTAAAAACAAATGCATCACAATTATCTTTATAACTCGAAGCCAATAAATTTTTTTATTAAAAATAGCTTATACTTAGCTTCACGCTGTATCCCGCACATGGCAGGGTAGGCAGAGAGCCGCCTACCCTGCCGAAAAATAAATCAAGACGAATTTGACTGAATATGTAAATGCGTGTGTGTCCATTGGGTATCATGTATCGTATCAACATTTTTTAAAATCATTCGGGGATCTACTATAAAATATTGCTAATATTAAATTTACTGCTGGTAATTCCTATACACGTCTAAACAAAAATATTTTATTCCGTCCTGAAGTAGCGCAGGAGCATCATAAGCGTGCAATTATGGAGGATAGCGATAAGGAGAACCATATTACATGAGAGAAAAAGCAGAAAAAGTGTCCTTCTATAAGCAGCAAATAACGGTTTGAATACTCGCCGAAGTAGCGCTAGTGTAGTAGGTGAACTGTGTTGGGTTGAAAAATTTAGTATATCTAAAAATGCCATTATGAGAAGACTGATTTAGATTTTTTAAATTGACCTAAAAAACGCGCTGTGAGAAAGCCTAAGTCTTCCTTTCCTTTTTTAATTTAGTATTCGTCTCTAAATAATTTGTGGCGCTGTTTTTTAAAATGTCTGTTGCTACTATGGCGCTATCTTAATTGGCTTTATTGCATGGACCACTTTTCTGTACTTAGATGGTTCTCCTTACCTCTACCTTAAATACGATCCCAACTAGAGCAAATTAAATATTTTCATTTTTTCGCACTGGTAAAGAACCAAGTGTGGCGTGTAATTTCGTAACTCAATGCGCAATTTCTCAAACTCGGCGGAAACAGGAGAACGGGATTGATTATCTTAACTCTAGGTTACTAAGTTTCTTCTGCCTATCCTGCCATATGCGGGATAAATGTAGAAGTTAATTATGAATGAAATATGATGTATTTGACAGCGATATCGGTCATCGTGCAAGTCAACTATAGTCATGAGTCTAAAAGAGTAAGAAAAATGATAATTTCTAAAAACAAAACAAATGTTAGACATTTAATTATTTTATTTTGAATAAAAAAAATATGAACCAGTAAACTACAAGCTTATCTCATATATGTTTGTATGTATGTATATTGGAATGTCTAATGACATAAAACATTATATTAATATTTGACTTAGCTCCTTTATGAACAGACACAGTTTTATTTAATATACATATTGTGTGACATATAACATAACTTTGAAATTACAGTTAAATTAAGAAAGATTGACTCTTAAAAAAATCCAATAGAAAGCTAGGGATTCCATATTTATCATATTCTACTAGTTAAACAGATCTATTTGTCTACAATAACTCATGCTGCATTAATATGTACAAAATATTCTGTTTTATTAATGTTATTTTCAAATAATAGTTACTACAAAAACTGTATAGCATATTTTCTTGTTTAATATATTTATATTTCTTATAATTATTGTTTAAAATGCAACATATATCTTAAATATTTATGTCAATGGTATTTGTATGTACTACAAAAACACAATCAGTTGAAATAATACAAAATCATTAATTAGAATTTTCAGAGGCCGTAGTCGACATGGGCGATATGAGCGGCTGCGTGATGCAGTCCTCCGACGCGGAGGGGGGGCTTGGTTGCGACAGTACATCAGCCTCCGTGATCGTCGAGGTGGGGGGCGGGTACTGGTGGGGGGGGCTGGGCGCGGGGGGGCGCGGAGCAGGCCGCGCGTCGCCGCCGTCACTTGTCGCGGGAGGCTCGCCGCCGCCGCACCGCGCCGGGGCCCGCGCCCGCTCCTTGTGGGCCCTCGCCTACTGCAAATTGTATGAACATGTATGAAACGCTTTGTTTTTTATATATAACAAGTGATATTGTATGTTGAGTGGTGGAACTAAAAGCGGCTTTATCAGGGCGAGAAAATTAAAATTGTAATTAATTCCTGAGTGGAAATCAAACCCAAAACCATTGTCTGTTGAATAAATAAATAGACGATAATTAATGATTAATTTACCATTTTTTTTGCAATGCCATTTCTGTATGTTCTAAAAAGAGCATGGTTGTGAGTGCTACTTCCTCAAATATAACTATCTAATTGCTATCTAGAACTACTAAACAGCCTACACATACAAGAAAAAACATAGAAAGTTGGATTTATTATTTAAAAGGTTACTTGACTCAAATATATTCCATGTACAAATGAGTATTAGCTAAAAAATATATATCAATAATGAAGTATCATTAAAAGACACAACTTGCATTATAAAATCAGTTTTTTTTTATTTTTCATTTAAAATTAAACTCAACGCACTGTGCTTCGTTACCAGATCGAAGGTATGAACATATTTCATATTAAATATTTCAATCCCTCCAGTAGGAATCGAACCCACAACCTGTCGCGTTTAGTCACACGTATGTGCCTCTGCGCCACAAAAGGCTTCTAATGACATGCTAATTGTTTATTAGCAAATGCAAATAATTATACTATTTCCAATTGTATGGCTCTTATTTTACCAACTTCAAAAGAACTTTACCCTAAGAAAACTAAAAAAACTCAAATAAATAAACTTAATAAATAAAGAATATTATTATTATTATATTATTAATATATTAAATAGCACCAACTCACCCGCACTCCTCGTTTTCCGCCTCACGGGCGTGCTGTGGGGAGGCGCGGGGGTGGCGGGCGCGGGCGCGGGGGCAGCGGGCGCGGGCCCGTGCCTCACTGACCGCCTCGTCCCCACCCCCTCAGCCCCCTTCACCACTTTCATCCCCGGCTTCACCGGCTTCACACCCTTACCCCGCACTTTGCATATCAATGGTTCATCACTATCACTGTCCGATTCCTTTTTAACTTTACCGCCTATCACGACCGGCTTCTGATCTAATCTTCTGGGTTTCTTCTTTAGTCTGCCGGGTGAGATGCCCTCCTCGCAGCTGATGGTGGAGGCGCAGGAACTCTCCGATTCTCTCCGCTTCCGTTTCGCGCCGGGCACCGGCTTGGCGGGTGCTGGCACTGTATTTGCAGTTCTTGGACTCGTTTTGTCTGAACCACTGAGAGGACAATTCCTGGGCTGCATTGCCGGAGAGTCTGATCTCTCTAGCTTATTTATCCCTGGACTGAGCCTCGGTGTTTTAGGTCCATCCGCCGGACTATTCATTTTGCTGCTCGACCTCGTCCGTACACTACTCCGGGCCACCCTCTCTAGAGTGGACGGTGAAGGCGACTCTGGCCTTTTCCCGACGTAGTCCGGCGTAGGAATTTCTATTAGTAATTGCTCTAGTAAGCTCTTATCAGGAAAGTCAGCTTTGAGAGGTATCCTTTCGATTTTCGGCTCCTGCTTTTCTTTTAATTCCACCTCTTCCTCTTTTGTTTCCCCATTTTCTGATGGAACAGATGGTTTCTCGTCTTGATGTTCTAAAGTATCACTCGAACAAACTTTTTCCTGATTTGAATAAGTATATAACGGAGGCGACACTCTGCTTGGCAGATCGAAATCCTCCACAACTTTCTCTTTTTTCGGCGACAGTATATCACCTTTACTGCTTTCTTCGTTTTGAGCATTACTAGGTTCGAGGTTTATTTCCGTACTCTCCGTTTTTAAGTCTATTTTCGTTTCCTCTTTGCCGTCCCTGTCTATGCTCTGACCAGATTTCTCCTCGTCCCTGAGTATAGGCGTGGGTTCTCTCTTGACTTCTTTGGTTTGGTTCTCATCCGGCGGTCTTCTCGGCGCGTCGTCACCATTTATATGGTCGGCGTGCATTTTCGCCAGTTCCGCCTCAATGTCGCCCATGACGTCGATATCGGGGGGGTCGGGGTCGTAGCGGGGCTGCGCCGTCCCCAGCGACAGCCTCTCCAATAATTCATCAGAGGCAGGCGGGGGGTCTATGACGCCTATTATCCTTTGCACGGATGTGGGGCTGGTGGAGCGAGGCATGTCTAGTCTCTCCTTCCTCTGAGGCCCGGGGGGTGATTGGCTGGCCTGATTGGGTGACTTCTCGGACAGGGCGTCCATGGACTCGATGCCGGAGTCCTCGCCCTGGGCCTGGGAGTTGGGCGAGGCTGGTCGCGTCCGTTCGGCGACCAGCTTGCAGTAGGTCTTGTCCTTGGGGCGGTCCTTGCGACGCGGGGAGAGCGCCGGGGACTCCGCTCGCCCTATTGTCCCTACGTTTGTCGAACCAGGGGGATCTGGAACGCAAACGGAACTTGCTTATTTCATTTAGAGGGTTTCAAGGAATGTTACTTTTGGTAGTGAATGATTATGATGGGAAAATTTGTAATGAAGCTATTTTTATTTCAAATACGTATTTTCAATTTTTGAAACAATACTTTACATTTTTATTTTTATTTAAAAAAAATTGTTTAATTTTTGGAAAAATCAATTTTGAATGATTCAAAATAAAATGATTACTAATGTTGAGTCATATAAGTTTATTTTGTTTCTCCATATAAATGAATAATTTACAATGTACATACAATAACTTTGATATATTTCTAAAACTCCGAGGCCACTATAACATATCATACATAGGAAAGCAAATGGTAATGATCAAATGATTTGGTCCACAAACATCTGTTACTATATACATAATAAAGTTTTGTACTTTGAGTTAGTCGACATACAATGTCTGAACACATTCAATTCCAGCATTCCACGTACGCGTGTTACGTTTACATGTGTTACACCTGCAAGTTGACATACATACCTGGACAGGAAGTATGGCTCGTTTTTCTCTTTTTCTCGGAGATGAGCCCGTTGGGCGACGTGATAGCCGTACTGTCCGTATGTGTCCGTTTCAGCTTGTTCTCGTCGCGGTCGAACTTGCTCTCCTCATCGACACTTAGCGTTCTCTCGATACTCTTATGACACTTTAACAACCTGCCGTCCAAATCACTAGCACCAGATTTCACTTCACCAAACTCCGCGTCCATCGCACCGCATTCACTGGACTTAATATCACATTTCGCACCGTCCTTCTCCACTTTAGTCGGTAACTTCTTCTTGAGTTCGTGGTTGTTGGGCGTCTCTCTGTAGCCCTCGTTCTGCGCGTACTTGCCGTCCTGCGCCAGCAGCGCGTCCCTCCACTCTTTACATCGCTCCGTGGTCTTGCCGCTCCCGCTGAGCATCTTGGACTTCTTCTTCATCTTCAGAGTGTCTATGCTCTGTACCTTGTTGTTCATCTTGTAGTCGTGCGACTTGGTCACTATGTGCGCGTTCTTGGACAACGTCTTCATTCTGTACACGACGTTGTTGTCGCCGGTGACCTCTGTTTTAATTTCACTTTCTGCAAAGTGATTGTTAAGTTTCATATTTTTAACTTGTAAAACTCCATCAGTCTTTGAGTTTTCAGTGCTGTCTCCCGACTTGGACGCGGGGGACTCCTCAGAGTCCCGCCTGTGAGCCTTCTCGTCTGACTCCAGTAATTTCCTGATTTTAGTCCTCTTCAGATGGAGATCCCCGGGGATGAATTTTTTCTTTTCCTTCTTGGAGTTCTTTATGACGGCTGAGTTCCGACCTCTAAGGCTGATATGTAGCGGCGGTACTCTGAGTTCACCTTCTATAGGTTTCTCGCCTTTCGCTTGTTGGTTGACAAAGCTGACGTCAGCTTTGTGAACGGGCTGTACTGTGGGCTCGTTCTTGCCTAACTTCAGCCTTAGCTTTAAAGACTCCTTTTCCATGGAAGGCGATTTGGGCGTCTCCGTTGCGGGAGCAGCTGGTTTCGCGACATGCGGCCGCGGTAAGGCAACTTTGGTAGACTTTACATCCCTCACAATTTTGTCCTTCAGAGTGGCGGGCTTCTCTTTCGCGCCCGTCCTCGGCTTGCCCCCTTTCTGTGCCAGCAGTTTGTCATCCTTCTTTATTAGCTTATTCTTTTTCAATTCCTCGTCTTTCTTACTGTCGTCCTCTACAACTTTCGCGATGCCGAATATTTCCGGCGTCGTTTCCGTAGCGTTCTCTTTGACTTTGCACTGCGCTACCGTGACTTCCTCTATTTTCTTTTCTTCCTTGGGAGGCGGCGGCGTGTCATCGTCCCTCATGAGGGTTTTGATCAGGTACTGCTTGCTTTGCTCCTCGATCTCCTGGGCGGTCGCTTGGGATCCGACAGTGGCAGTAGAGACGGATGCCGTCGGCCTTATTGGCAGTCGCATCGGCGGCGGCATCGACACTGACTGGGTCGGCCTCTCCATCATTCTATCAACGTTCATACTGGGCGACGCGTACGTCGCGTTGGGAGGTGATTTAAAAGGCGGATGCTGCGTAACTATTGTATGGTTGGGTGAATTTATATGAAATTTGGTCTGCGGAGGCACGGGAGGCGGCGGCATGAAGGCCGTCTCCGAGCTCGAATCAAACGTTTCCGCGGGTTTAGAAGGCACATCACTATTCACATTTGTTTGACTCGTTGTCGGGGTCATTTCCGGATTGTAGGGTCCATTTAGGGTTGGGCCTGGGAACTGACCACCAGTTATTTCTTGTAAAAGGGAATCCGGGGTTGATTCTGACGTATTGGAGTCTTGCTGCGGGTCGTAGAGGAGATCGAGCTTGGAGTTTGTATCCAAGTCGGATATGGCCGACAGTGTGGAGTCGTCCAGATTGAGATCTGCTCCTAGCGTGGGCAGCAGCTGGTCCAGGTCGCAGTTATCCGAGAGGTCTGGGATGGACATGCCCAGGGTGTCCCGGTAGGGCTCGTTCCAGTCGGGCTGCGACGCGGCTCTCGAGGCCGCCCGCTGTCTAGCTATGTACTGTTGCTGATACCTCTGGAACTCCTGTAATAGTTCAATTCAATAATTATATTTAACTGAAAGATGACTTATAAAATACTATGTTGACAAATGTCGTAATAGTTTTTAAAATAATATTGAGAAAAAGGCTCTCTAATTTCTAAATTATTGTATATTGTTAGGTACATTACATCATACCTAGTGATAAATATGTCTAATTATTTTGTTTTGTAGTAAAATAAACAAATCTAGCAATAGCCAAAAGCCAAAATTACTTGGAAAAATTAGGCTAATAGTATGGACCATGAGATTTGAGATAATAATAAAATAATTTTTACAAAAGCGTCAATCCTAAAGCCTAAATGATCTCAAAATTAACTATTTACTTAGCTTCACGCTGTATCCTGCATATGGCAGGGTAGGCATAGGTTTCTAACCTAGTGTTAAGACCGCCGAATTTGAGGTATTGCGTGTTGAGTGGCGGAACTCAACGCCGCATTTTGCCTTGTTGTCAAAACGAAGAAATGAAAATATTAAATATTTATATATAATATCGAACCCACAACTTGTCGGTTACAGTCACACGCTTGTGCCGCTGTGCCACGACAGTTACCGACAGATGTATATCAATATATTTCAAGAATATTTATTTAAAATAAAAGTTAATAAAAACTGCAATATTTGTAGAGCCAAATACATTTAGAGCAAACGAGTACATGTATTAATTTCCCACTAACATAAAACAAAACAACTAAAATTTAGACACAAAGCGGAGAACAGAGTGCCTTATCATTACCTACCCTCCAATAAATAACAAACAACCACAAAAAACCCAAATAAAACCTAATTACCTGAAAACTCGACTGCGTCTTCTGATCCATCGACGTAGTGGACGGCGGCAGGAGGGCCTGCAGGTCCTCCGGCGTGACCCTCTGCTGCACCCTCGGCCTGGGCACCGCCTGCTGCCTGTACGGCGGGGGAGGGGGAGGGGGAGGGGGGAACGCCTCCCCACTATACGGGGAGGGGGAGGGGAACCGTGCTCTATTCACTACCGTACTCCCCACCGGGCCCCGGTACTGGGCGTTTTGTAGGGGCGGGGGGCGGGGCGGGAACGCTCGTCGTACGAATGACGGGCGGGGACGAGGGGAGGGGGAGGGCGAGGGGGCGGGGACTGCGGGACGGGGCGTGGCCGGCCGGCCGCCGCGGTATTCAAACGCGCGACCCACAGCCAGTTCAACCTGCAATGTTTGGAATACAATGTTGTATTGAACAAAGGAGTTAAAGGAGAATGTATTAGCGTATATGTGATAAATAAGTTAGCGGTTTCCTAAAGAAATATTGTCATTAGATTGTGATAATATGATTATAACTTTTGTTTTAAACAAGTTCTTTATCATTCCAGACTGCTAACAATAACAAAAAAACCTCAGAAAAAAACATATATTGTATGTTTAATAAAAAGTAGTCAATTGACATTATTTAAAACTGTTTAGAGTAAAAAATTCTGGGTTCAAATCCGTCTACCGTGCTATACAGCGGGATACAGCGTGAAACTAACCTGCGAATCCTCCAACCTATCCAGCTTGGCTGGCACATTGCTCTTCTGCCTTGGCTGCGGTGCTGGTGCATCGTTCTGTAGTAAATTCACTAGTAACGGTGACGACATCGCCACTGTCGGTGCTATCGAGGGCGATTGGGAGATCGAGGGCGATTGGGAGGGCGAGGGCGAGGGGGACGGCGAGGGCGCCGGGTACGGGGGAGGGGGACCGGTGAAGGAGGTGGAGGGGCGGGGGAACTGCTCCGTCGCGGTCGGCCGGAGGGTGTTCGCGCAACCGCCTATGCCTGTAAAGAGATTTTTTTTTATTGTAAATAATATTGTAACAAATTAAATAAAGGATATTTAATAGAAATAGGTATGTAGGTTATTCAAATTATCTTTTTATTAGTTAGTGAATGTGCATTATTAATCTAACCAATCTAGAAAAGTGTATTGTCATGTTGTTTCTAGAACATAAAATGAGTTTTTTTTTTAAGTTTTGTATTTAAAAATACATTATTACTAACACAATTTTAAAGAGCAGTCTAGTGTCTCATCACTCTATATTCCACTTACTGACAATTCAAAAAGTTACATCTCGATTGGCGGAACTAAACACCGCTATTTATCATGACTAAGATTTAAAAAAAAAACCATACACTCATTCACACAGTCAGAAATAAAGCTCTCTTCCTCAAACTCAGAAAACAATATATTTATCTACATAATTAAATGCAAATTTGTAACAAACCCAACAAATTACTGTAAAACACTTGTAAAACTATAATGATACTATTTAATATGCCATATGACAAGTTAATAGCTATTATTATCTTTGCAATTCTCATGTAAAGTCTATTGTTTTAAAATAGTAATAATATTTACTACTTATTATGCACTTTAATTTTTTTCACATATCTTGACCACTGTGCCAGAATTATACCTATAATATATATTATATATATATAATAAAAAAAATATGGTATTTTTAGATATTTTATTCTCTACTTCAAAAATTTAAATTATTCAACTTCACAGTGAGAATCAACAAAAAAAAATCTGGTATTTTGAGATATTTTATTCTCTACTTCAAAAATTTAAATTATTTAACTTCACAGTGGGAATCAAGCCAACATGCATCAATAATTTAATTCAATAAAACTAGGAATATCTAAAATAACTTTTTTTTTCCTAAGCACAAAGCCTAGTGTGGACACTACTGCCAAATGACAGAATAGGCAGAGGTAACACTAGGGAAAGGAAAATCAAAAAAATGAAAAGCGGAAACCAGAAGTTTCTTGATACTAGATTCCTTTTAATTATATAATTCTATATTATTTTAATATATAATTTCAATCTATGGTATATGAAAGAAAAAGGTAGTTGGATGATACTTCCCTAAACAAACAAATAGATTTGCTATAACATCCATAAAAAAGAATAAAAAAAAAACAAAAAATTTAATGGCTTAGTTGGTCAGAGCGCTTGGACGGTTTCCATGAGGCGCTGGTTCAAATCTTGCTTCGTTCACATTTTTTATACATTTTTAAATTTATTATATACATATATATTTCAAATTCTTACCTAAAGTATTCTCCTTTCTATGTATAACCCTCGCTTGGGTCATACTACCAAACGGATATTCACATCTATCCGTAGTGGGGGTGGGAATGTTCTGAGGTATCTTCCCGTCCATGGGGCACACTGTATTCGGTGACTTGAAGTTTTGTGAGGGCTCCGAGCTGGTGGAGGCACCCTCGTCGGATATAAGGCGGGCTATACCACCGAGGCCGGCTAGCAGCTCGGTGGGCTGGGAACGGGAGGTGGTTGCATCTGTAATGTGAAATTAAGACAATTTTGGATTATAAATGAGATTAACATACAATTTGGAAATAAATATTAACGGTATAAAACAAAATTTAAAATACTTTACGGCTTCTTAACTAATAGCATCTTCAACATGTTAATAAAAAAACCCAAAAGTTATGGTTAAAGATTCTCTATCTTTAACCATAACTTTTCGGTTTATCTTCGAGATTGAAATAAAAAAATACAATTAATTATCGGAAAAATGATAAACATTAAAAAAATATGTCTATATTAAATAATATCCAGTTATAAGTGAACTCACAGTTACCCAGTTTATATAAATAAAAAAAAGAATATTGAGATAGAACCCAACAGTATTTTTACCACAATACGTAACACAGCGCCGTAACTACAAAACGACAACATCGCTATCCAGTTTCACTAACAATATATCAAGCTAGCTGCAATATTTATAAGTGTGTTATCAAATCAACTCACCATCCTCAGTGTTGATGCGTAACTCAGCGCCGTGCTGTAGCCGCAGCGAGACGGCCGCGTCGCCGTCCAGCTGCACGGACAGTATGCCGAGCGCGCGCAGCTGCGGCGCGCCGGCCGCGGCCAGGGCCCGCAGGCGCGCCGCCGCCGCCCGGGGCACCGAGAGCGTTACACGCACTGAATTCCAGGGCTCCACCTGGGGAACCAATTTGTTTTCCGAAGTTAG
>JAYDZJ010000016.1:4801884-4812515 GCA_034509065.1 Eueides lybia
TAAGGTAGCCAGAGGAATTTTGGAAACCTAATGTTAAGACACTTCGTTCTGTTCCCCGCTCTCCGCAATATTTGAGGCTTAGCGATTGACGGAACTCAGTGCCTCGGTTTGCCTTGTTACCACATCAAAGAAATGAAAACATTATATATTTAAATTAAATATATTAATTAATTTCCTCTAGCAGGGATCGAACCCACGATCTGTCACTCATACAGTCACATTTTTGTGTTCCTGGGCCACAAAAAGCATTATCAAAATGTATTTCTTAAATATCAACTACCTCTCATTTAAAACAGTGTAAAGCTTTTTTTTTCTTTCCTAAGTGTGGAATAACACTTGAAAATAGTAAAAATAGTGTAAAGCTTGTTATACAAATTATGAATAATGTAAAAACGTTGCATGCAAACTGCTTCAGTCTGGCAATCTAATTTCAACTCGCTGTCTATTCTACTGATTTTACCATTTTCATGTATAAAATATATTATTGTTGAAATGCTATCTTTTTTATCTTACCACATATGTGTTAAATAAATACATATGTGGTAAGATTTTTTAGTAACACTTATTTAGAAAACGAATACAATTTGTAACGGATTTGAACCCGCAGTTCGTCTGGCTTAGAGCTCTTTGACGGTTTCCAAGTGCTGGTTCAAATTTCGCTACGTTCAATTTTTTATACTTTTTCTAAGCAAGTAGTTTTCTGTCCTTAACGTGCAATAAGACTTTAGAATTGTTAAAGATATCTATATAAATATTATAAAGCAAAATATTGTTTGGTTGAACTCGCTAATCTTAGAAGAACCAATAGGTTCGACTTGAAATTTATTTTAATATTAAATAGTTTATTAATCTAGGAAGCTGTACGCCACTTCGGTCATTGTTATTAACTAAATATCGCATATCCTGATCTTAGTTATTTGTTACGAAAAGAAGTCGCAGGGAAACCTCTGCTAAAAGCTGACGAAAGATTAATCATTGTGGCGTACAACGGTCATCGTTTTCCAGCTTCACTCCGTATCCTGCAAATACGAGTAGTAAAGAAGGCAGTGGGAACTTGAAAACCTAGTGTTAAGACAGTCTGTGTTTTAATTCTAAGTACGAAGAAGATAATCAGACACTTTTGTTTCATTTATCAAATACTAAAATCATTTTTAGCATTAGGTAATTCAGACAAGTGTTCTTTCATCAAGATTAAATTTAAATGAATTTAGTACTCCTAATGTGAATTGAACTCACAGTATTAGCGTCTATAATCCGCTACTTTTTCCCTGAGCCTCAAATTAATCTCTATATAAGTATAAAGAAGACATAAAATATTATGTAAAACCGGGATCGTTGACAAACAACCCCTTTATATTATAATATCTATAATATCGGCCATCTGCTCTGGCTGGATGCCAGTTCTTTTATTAATATACGCTTAGGATATAAATTTAATAGGCAAGATGGTTTCTGTTATGGTAATCAATCATTTATTGCTTTTATTTAAACATATATTTTTTTAGGCCTGAGGACTGTCGTGGCACAGGGGTAAAGAATGCGTCTGTAACAATGGGTTGTGGATTCGATTTTCAATCGGAAAAACTAATTATTAAATATTTTCATTTTTAAATTTTGTCAGTACGCATTGCTGGAATTTGGCGAAAAGTGGGGAGCAGAAGTATCTTAATGGGAGTGGAGTGTTATTGTACTAGGTTCCCAGGTTCCCCCTACCTACTATATTGTGTGCGGGATATGAGTTTTCTAATCCGCTTAATATTTTCTTAAATAAATATATTTTTTAATTTTAATAAAAATGTTTAATGGACACCAAACATTTCATCAGCTATAGCAAAAGCAATGGAATTAGTAATCTTTAGCGTACTAAATGTTCCCTTAGTATTTGCGTTTTCGATGTTCAGATTCCTTAAATGACATATTTTTCTAAGTTTGAATAAAACTCGCTACTGTCTCATTTACAATTTAAGGTTATCCACATAGACTTTAAACTGCTCGTATTTATATAATAACTAACTCAGGAATACGCTGCATCACAAAATGTGCCAGAAGCCATCATAGAGCAAGAGTATAAACGTGCAACTGGAAATATGACGTTTCCAGGTTTGATTCCCATTGAGGAACGAAATGTAAATTATTTTCAGTTCCTCGCTGTGGTTGGGTTTAACCAATCAATACCACAAAATTGACCGAAAATGAGAAACGGAAGAGTTTTAATCGAAGTGGTGTATCTTAACATTAGGCTTACAAGTTCCCTCCGCCTACCCTGTGTTGTGCTGAATACAAAGGAAGCTAAAAAAATAAAAAGTAAGCGAAATGTGCTGTATGTACATGTCTTAATGTTTTTACCGCGATGAGTCTCAAAAATACTCGACCCTTTTACGCACTCCTAACTCTAAATTAATTTCGTTACTTTAGATGTGGACAAATTACGGCGGCTCTGTTTTATATAAATTTAAATATACATGTATAGATGAATTATTACTTCATTTATTTCAATATTGTAAATTAAAATTGAATGTAAAATTTAATTAGTATTATTAATTTATATTCAATTTTAATTTGTGATGAGCGGAGTAACTCAACGCCACGTAGTAGAATACAATACACCATGCGTAAGTTGTTAAGACATTATTTTTATTATTTTTTTTAGCTTCACGCTGTATCCAACACAAGGCAGGGTAGGCAGAGGGAACCCGGGAACCTAGTGTCAAGATACTCCATTCCACTTTTCGTTCCCCACTTTCCGCCGAATTTGAGGCAATGCGTGTTGAGTGGCGGAAGAAATGAAAACATTAAATATTTAAATTGAAAATATTAAATACCTATTTCATTTTCTCGACTGGGGATCGAATCCAGAACCTGTCGGTTACAGGCAGCGCTCGTCCCACTGCGCCACGACAGGCCTCATCAGAGATACAGATTGTGGACATAATTCCCAAAGGGAAGAAATTTTTAAATTTCCTTAAAGAAGTAAAGTGGCGATGAAACTCATCAATCAACACTCAATATTTATAAATACTATGAATTAAACTGACATAATTTAAAGAGAACTTTACTTACCACTAGTATATAGATACATGTCGTAGAAAAAACTGTCAATCTCCTCTACCTCCTCTTACCTCCGCTAATTGGGAAAATATATATAAAAATATAGATACACGTCGTAGAAAAAATAAAAAACTGCTAACTTACTCTTTTTTGTTTAACCTTACGATATCAAATAGTAAAACGTTATAATATCAAATATTTAATTATCGATTATATAACAACTGAGGCCTGTCTAGGCGCAGGGACACAAGCGTGCGACTGGATAAACGATAGGTTGTGGGTTCGATCTGCACTCCAGAAAATTAAATATTTAATATTATCATTTCTTCGAGGCAAACCTCGATACCTGAGAAAAAAAAATGAAAAAAGCGGTCTTAAATTTGAGGCAAAGTAGAGAACGGAAGTGCGTCAATGGTAATGAGTTTTCTTAAGATAAGGTTCTCAAATTCTCTCTGCCTGCACTGTCATGAGAGGGTTACAGCGTGAAGATGAAAAAATAATCGTATTCAGCGATATCTCACTATGCAAACTATACTAAGACTGCATATAACATATTTATGAAGATATTGGAGTAACTAAACCTCGGGTTAGATTGTGTTTACATTTCATCTCGCTTGTTAATTCTACATCTTAACTTAAAACTACTAATTTAAAATATATAGTAATGTTGCACTCCGCCCTGTAACCTGAATGTAGTAGATTTAAGGAAACCTGTTTAAACATACTCCGTTACTAACTTTCCATCGAATTATCGCGGCGCTATATATTGAATGACGGAACTTAACGCCGTGTATCTTGTTACCAGATTACGAAAATACAGAAAAATCGTTACTTTATCTCTAAATCGAACATACAAATACAACAATAAAAAACTTTACGTTACGGTAAAAATAAAAACATTTTTGATGGTGGAGTAGGACAATATTTGACACGGTGTGTAAATTCAATTAATTTTCATCTATGGTAAACCAGGCCAATGCTCAGATATATGCATCAAATTCGATAGAAACTGGGGAACAAAAACGGAATAGAACGTAGCACTAGGTTCCCGAGAATCCTCTGCCTATTTTGCACAGTTAAGGGTATAGCGTGTCTCACATAGCATATAGTAGCTTAAGCAAAACAATAGTAATCAAAATTTTTATTTTGTAACCAATATTTTTATTATGTATATAATTTACATGCAAATATAAAATATAGAAATGCATGAATAAAATATTTATTTAAAACAAAATATTGAAGAGCGTGAAATGATGAATTTATAGTACTGATGGACGTTGAGGTGCACCGGTTCATTGGAATTTGATTGGATTTTAAATAAATTTACTTTAAAAATGACCTTATAAAGTGATTCTCCAAGAGTTTCGTTTTTCTTTTTTTATATATGGAATCGTAAATATTGTTGATGTTAATTGTTTGTTATTTTATAATAAATTTTTTAATTCATATCATCGCCCACAGAACTAAAAAAGACTATTAGAAATTCTTTTATAAAAATGTGTTTTGGGATAATGAGCATTTTCTGGTTCCGGTTACATACATCCGATCTAATTTCTGAAACATCCGATGATACTTTGAAAGACTATATAGAAGATACTTTGCAAGATTAGTTCAACTACTACGAGATCTAGAGCGTAGGGGTGTGACTAAATGCAACAAATTGAAGATGACAGCATAGATTGTTTAGTATAATGAGAATTTATAAGTGACGATTAGAAATTAAAGGAAGAAATTATAAATATATTGGTTTTGGTAATAAGCATGTTTTAATCTATTTTTTGAAGCAGATCTTAATATTATAAGTAATATATCATAGATTAATTTCAAATTCCATATGAATTAATTTATTAATCACGACGCATTTTAAACTTTTTTTTGAAGTTGGTTAAACGAAAATGTGTTACAAAGCTGTGTAGTATACTGATTCTACCTTTCATGTTAAAAAGTAAATGTTTATTTATAGAGTGCCATACAGGCTTCTGGAAAACAAATACAGATTGAAACTCAACTGAATGTAGCTTTACGTATTTGCATAAGGCTTAATTAGTTCATTTTCCAGGAATATTAAACATTGACGCTGTCAATGAGTGTTGTGAAATATTTAATAATTCCAAATGAAAGATTTAATGTTTTCAAATACAATATTTAAAGGTTTTAATTTTTTCGGAATGGAATTCACAATCCTCGCTCTTACATGAAAAGGATTTTCATAGAGCTACAACGACGGTCTCAGTAATCCAAGCTAAAAGTTAAAATAATACTAAATTGCAGTTTTACTATTGAACTCTTTTGTAAGAGTGGTTTAGAAAGAAATTTTACAATTGACCGCATAATTCTCGTTTTTGTTTGTTACAGTTGTTAGGACTTTATGTGAATTTTGGTTATAATCCTTTTAGTGAAGTACTATGAGTTTACTGACAACCTCACCGAGTATACGCCCGTGTAGTAAGTATATATACGTGTAGAAGAAGCCAGAGGTCTTTTATAATGAGATTCCAATGTTTTGTGGTTACAATTTCCACGACAGTCCCCAAGGTTACAATCATTAGACCTTAAAATTAGTAATACTAATAAATAGTGTAAATAAAATGGTAGCTACTGTCTATTTATAACAAATAAAACAGTAAAAAAGTCGTGTGTCTACATTGAATCTTTTTACGAAAGAAATAATGTAGAGGCGGTTTTAGAATAACTAATAGAACATTAATCTATAATTCTCACTACAGGTCTCAATTTGAATATACAAATTTCGTATATCTAATATTAGGTAAAAACAATCGAATGGAGGACCTCTCTCTTTATAAAATCGGTTAACACTATTCTAAACAAAGCCACCTCGAGATATATCCTTAGTAACCGTCACCATTATATACATATATGTGCGAGATAGGGCACGTCTTCAAACATGTCTCAAGACTGCCTTTAAAACAGCATATTTTCTTTTAGAGAATGTGATAACAAAATTTTCATAAACGAGCGAGTTTATTTGATAAAATCAAAGGAAAACTTGTATTTTTTATTATTTAAGATAGAATTTCTACATTTTTGCTTTGTATGACGCATATAGTTAGTCAAGGGGTCTAGTGTTCCCGTTTAAATTAATATGAGTGTATTTGTGTAACAGATTTAAACGCTGCAAATCCACCGCATTTCAATGTGTCTAGAATTATAATATTAAAATGATTTTTAACTTAACGCTTTTCTTGTGTATAGAAAGATTAGCTGACAACATCCCTTGTTAAACATTTCCATACCTGTTTCCCGATCATTTAAAGTCATCGTATGTTGCGTAACCTAACTAAAAGTTGTTTTAAGTGGAATTATTACACGATTACTCATTTGATTCTATACATACCTAGTTCCTTTATTTTAAATGATGACGGTTGTGAATTCAATCTTTGACCTAAATAATATTTTATTTTCCTGCGCTGGTACCAACGGCGGTGTTAAGCTCCGCCACTTTACTGCCTAAATAAAAAATAACCTCAATATAATCTGCTTTTTTCTCTCATACAACATATATGAATTTTTAAAAAATTTAATAATACGCACAATTTAAAGGAGCCTTTCAAGCAAAGTACAATCGTATGCAATAAACATCAATTACATGGTATAATATTTTCTAGTTATAACTACGAGTATATATACTAGTCTCACAATTTTCTATCTTTTGAATATGATGATAGGTTTTTATAGCTATAATTAGGCTTTTGATTTAGTTTTACTAAAAGTAAAGAATATTATGGGTGCATTTGTATGAAGATTAAATCGCAGTCTTAAGTTCCGCCGTGCAAAATCTTGAAATATTTATCTACAAATTGGTAACGGAATGATAAATCACCAGCTAACTTCTAGAAACAAAAGCTTATTAAGTTTATATAATAGGTAATATATAGTTTTTAGGTATGTCTATTTGTCTGTTTTTAGGGGCACAAGCGTGCGATTGTAAACACTACAGGTTATGGGTTCGATCATCACTCGAGGAAATTAATTTTCTAATAATTTCTTCACTTTGTTAACAATGCACGCAATGCCTCATCACATTCGAAAAGTGGGGGAACGGAACGAAGTGTCCTAACACTAGGTCAACAACAAGTTCCCTCTACCTACCCTACTATGTGCTGAATACAGCGTAAATATAAAATATGTACAGCGTAAATAAAGCTAAATAGAAAAGTTATTTTTTCTAAAAATAAATATGGTATTTGAATCCGCGCCTCTTAAAAACCGTCCAAGCGTTTTGACCATCTAAGCCATACGTTCTCATCTAGTTACGTCGAATTTCAAGTGATTGAATCCGCTTGGAATTCGATCTCACTACATTTATTTTTTTATATGTTTTCTAAACAAATAATTTTTTGTCTTAACCATGTAATATAATTTTAAATGTGTTTAAATTCTTTAATAAACATTTTATTTAAATATCTTCATTAGTAAACAATCTTTATAACTAATTGAAGGAAAATAAGTGTAATGAAAAATAATTGGAGTAATAGCAGGAAACCTCAGCGAAGCATCTCGTCATTTAGAACCAATTTTACAGCTTCTAAAAGTTCCCTGGAAAAAATTACGCCGGCGCAATTTCCGTTCAAACTCTCGCCAATTTACTTGTGACATACAGAGGGTTGGGATAAAAAATTTTAAAGTTCTAAAGCAAAAAAACGTTTTTAGTTCCTAATGGCGTCTACTAAGTTAAGGCCTGTTGTGGCTTAGGGGCTGTATGTGACAGTAAACGAAAGTTTGTGGGTTCGATCCTGCTCGACGAAATAAAATGTTATAGGTATATACTCGTATATGTTTTTTTTTGTTCTGGTAACGAAAAAACACTGCGGAGTTGACTTCCGTCACGAAACATATGCCTCATTTTCAGCGGAAAGTGGGGAACGAAATCACTTCCGTTCCCCACTTTCCGTAAAGGCAACTGTGTATCAATATTAGGCTCATTATTTAACCTTGCCTGATATTTGCGGGATACAGCGGTAAGCTGAATCAATTTAAACTGCGAAAGACGTAATCAACACGAAGGTTTTGGGTTTGATTTTCATTCAAAGTAATAAACTCTCTAACCAGCCAAGCTGTACCGTTAAGCAACACGTAATGTCTCGAATTCTTTAAACCTACAAATTAAGACAAAAATCATTCTGAGTTTGTATTCCTTAGATAAAATACGACGAAAATTGTAGGATCCTATATTGAATACGAACTTTCATAAAAAAAGAGAAGTAGTATATGTACGTAACATCATATAACTAACCGGCGTCGAACCACAAACATTTTAAATCAGTCGTAACAAATTAAATTTTAATAAGTTAAAAGGATAATCAATTAACTCATTCTTTGACAAGTGACTTTGACATTGTCAATTTTAGTTAATAATATTTTTCTTATAATGTTATCGTGGAGCAGATTATAATGTCTGAAACTATTTTAAATATTTTCATTCAAAATATGTAATAATCGAGATTATCGTAGATTTTTATTTTTATTTTCAGCTTCACGCTATATCCCGCACACAACAGGATACCCAGTGGAAATTTCCAAACCTGGTCTTAAGATACCATTCTTTTTTGTCACTATCCGCTGAATTTGAGGTGTCGTGTGTTAAGTGACGGACACCAATGCCGAGCTTAGCCTTTTTACCAGACCAGAGAAAATATTAAATATTTAATTTCCTCGAGTGGCGACAACAGACCTCAAAATCAAAGATCCTATGATATTGTGTGTACTGAATGCATCATGTTTATGAACACGAACGTAAATCGGGAAACGGCCTTAGTCGATATTACTAATTATTTTTATATTTGGTCCCTCTTTATATGAACACTCGACATGCAAAATCTGTACAGAACAGTAGAACTTTGTCAAGAGAGTATCAAGCTAAACAATATGTTTTATAGCTAGGTCACTTGCTGAATCATATAGCCGGGAAGACAGAGGGAACCTGAAAACCTAGTGTAAGGATACTCCATTCCCAAAAAACACACTTACATTATTCACTTTCTTGATAAATCACATCGCTGATGCATACTTTAATTGGCGGAAATCAATGTCGCGGTTTACTTCGCCACCAGAGCGAAGAAATGAAATTACATGTTTTATTTCCTCTAGTGCCCCTGCACCAAGACTATCCCAGATAAAAAGTATAATATACTTTATTTAGTAATTGAAATAATACACTTTATTTAGTATATCAATTCTAATACAGCCGGATAAATGCTTAGTTAGCGTTCAAACACTCCGCTTCAATGTTTTGTCTAATTTTCATAACTTTCACATGACTTGACTGAATACAAGGCATGTGGCTGTCTGGTAAACCTATATAAGTTGCTTAACGAGGCTCGTAAGGCCTAGTTTTAGGTATATTTGGAACCGCAATAAAACATTTAATAATTTAATTTCTCTCGCTCTAGTGACAAGACCCTGCGCGACGTTAAGTGCTGCCACTACAGAGTGCTTACAGAATTCATTGTAAGGTGGAGAACGAAAGTATCTTAGTGGGCGATCCTATTCATAGGCTTTCTAATGAAAGCCTTAACACTAGGTTAGCCCAGGTTCCCTCTTCTTTGTACGCGATACAACAAAAAGCTGAAAAAAAATCAAACAGTTATGTCAGTTCCCATTCTATATAGAAACCATATGTAAAATACCATAAAAGATCGCAATCGTTATTTTAAATCTTCATTTATTATGTAAAAGATAACTTCAATTTAGATTAAGGACTTGAGATAGCTAACATATTTACTAAAAAGAAGGTTAATACTGACTAAGAGAAAAGAGCCTTATAAACATATTAATATTTTGATATATTGTTATATGTATTAGAAAAGTATTTGTTTTCAGCTTTATGCAGTATTTCCATATGACTTTTGTTTTTTAATATCACGCATATTTTCTATTTTTCCTTTATCAGCGTTGATAAAGGGAATTAAGACAATGTTCTCAGATATCATATCGTATTTGAGACACTGAATAAACTCAACGCTCTTTTTTAACTACACATACAAGAATATTATATTCATAAATCCAATAGAAACAAACAATAATTAAAAATGTCTATTTTTCAGTTTATCTGTGTTTGTGTAAGCTAATCTCAGAAACGACAAAACTGATTTAAATGCACTTTTCACTATTGTCTTTTCCAAACTCGCCATAATATTTGGTGCTTATTTTATTTAAGTAATTTCGTCAAAAATAAAAAAGAAAATATCAATATAAAATTATTATTTTATCAATGTAAATGAAACTATACTTAAAGTATTAATGTTATTTAAACATGAAAGTGATTCAGATGTGTCAATGAATATTTGTGTACTTTAGTAATTCTGATTACCACTACTGTACACGTACATTTTCGTTAGAAATGGGAAAAGAAAATATTTAATGGAAACGGAGTGTCTTAAGGCTAGGTTTCCAAGTTCCGTCCACTTACTCTGCCATGTGTGGAAAACAGTGTAACGGTGATTGTTAAATTTAAGCGGGCGAAGCCGCGAGCTGGTCGCTAGTACGCGATATAACTAAATATTAATATATAATATTTATATTACCTTAATTATTTCTTTTTTAGCTTTTCACTTGTTATCTGT
>JAYDZJ010000016.1:5823854-5834352 GCA_034509065.1 Eueides lybia
ATTACTATCTTTGTATGTGCGTTTGTTCGCGTTAACTTTAGAAACTTAACCTTAACTAAACAGATTTAAAGGCATGTTTTCAAAGCAAGGCAAGTGTTATATCTTGGCAACTTTCCTCAAACATATTGTGTTTGTTTTATTATTATCGGTTAGTAAATAAAAAAAATATATTAAATTAAAACAATTAAGTCGGTAAAATTGTTTCATCATTTTTATTCATTTATCTGAAATTTCTAATTTAAAGTATAGACATTGTCTTTAAAGAGATAACGTTGTTAGAACATGAAAGAAATTGAGATTAGTAAATGAAATGGTGTAATTAAAAAGCTGCGAGCGGTTCGCTACTCACCAGTTCCATATAAAGTATTTAAATATTTTAACGATGGTAAAGCTGCCTATTAATAAATAATTATATGCTTGGAGGTTGTCACGTCTCTATGAAAGGATATGGCCTCGCTTAAAAATGTATTGCATTTGACTAAATGGGTAACATTTAAAATTAAGTATAGAACATTTTCCTGTGAACATCTTTGTTAAAAAACATAAAAAGAATCTTTAAACTGAAACATACTTATATTTGAATAATAAGACATAAATAAAGTGAAGAACTTTAAGGTTTATGATTTCTTCTCATTGCCTATCTCCATAAAAGCGTAAAGAAAAAGTGATAATGAAACAAGCAAAATTAACTCTTTATAAATAAAACTATGAAATAGATACTAATGAGTAATAATTAATAAAAAAAAATCATCCACCTCCAAATCATTGTCTTCGTTAGCGCTTGTAATAGTTAAAATCGCAGTCCGGCTCCACTGGGGAAAATGTCGTGTGTTTTGTAACGTCGGTACCGACGGCGCCCCCATGACGACTGCCGGATGTGTGCCATATAACATGTTTGATAAAGTTTTCAAAAAAGTTTTAAATAATAATATTAAATATCGCACCTATATTTAGCGAATCGACTATGTAAATTGTTATATTCTTTGCGAATATATTAAGATTTTATAAGTCATAAGATTTAATAACAAATTTGTTGTACATATATAAAGAACTCGTTGGTATACAATACAATTGTAATTGTTAAAAATGCCTAAATTACTATTATAAAAAAGTTTTGTTGCTTGAATTGAATCTGTCAACCGTTGCCTAGCAACCAAATTTGGAGTTTCGGATATCTATGCAATCTCAAACTAAAAAAAATTAAAAATATAATTTTACTTATTTGAAAAGCATTTTTTTATTTCTTTTTCCATAACTCCTTAATAATTTTTGTTACATATATTTAGTAAGTATTTGAGACTTACTACTTCCTTTATTTTAAGCAATTGTATTTTTTTACGGTACATGGATTCGGTTTTTAATTGAATTGTTATTTTCTATTGGATTCCAAGACTGTCAAATTATTTTAAATTTCGATACAAACATTGAAAAAGGATTTGATCTTACAATTTATTTTCTAATTTGAATTATATTTTGTTACATTTGTTTGAAATGGAGACCTGTGTTAGAGGTTTTTCTTTTATGCCTGAAATAAAAGTAGAAACTGACGAATTAAAGGTAAGTTAATATTTGTTATGAATTATTCTTGTAGTAGATTGTTAACATTATCGGGTAAATATAATTGAATATGTTTTTTAAGTACGTAGAAAGCGAAGATTTAGAAAGGACATGGAAAGTAACAAGAAGAGAGCGCTTGAAAAAGCAAGAACAAAAAATTTGGGAAGAATTTATTATGGAGCAAGATATTGTTCGTAACGTGAGTCAAGGTATTTTTTTATTCCTATTACTAAATTTATAGCTATATTATAGTCAAAATAACAGTGGTTCTTTTTCATTAATTGTATATTTCCAATTTATTTTCATTTCAGATGATCCTTATCAGTTCTTAGATCAAGTGTCTGAGGAATGTATAAAAGAATTGCTAGATTTAGAACTCCAAAAAATGAGGCAAGAAGTAATTGAAGAACAGATTCAAGTAAAGAAACTACCTTATATATTGAAACTATACATTTATTGACTTACTATAGTATAATGAATTTAAATGTAATAAACCTGTTAATTTATTCATTTTCAAAAAGTAAAATGTTCACATATAAAAAAAAAACAATGTAAAAAATTACTGTGTTGATTTGATACAGTGGACATGGGTCCTAATATTAAAATAACACTTTGTTAAGTTTTGTAGGAATTTCCTTTTACATATTATATATCTCGGGAATTGCCCATCTGCTGAAGTATTTCTAGATAGTAGGTACCTTGTAAACCCATCTGTAGCTTATTTGGCGTTATGCAGGGCTGACCTATATGCTCATTTACCTTGTCTTTTTTATAAAAAAATGCAACTCAATATAAAATATCTTGAAAAGTTGAACAGTGTATGGGGAACAGACTGTCTTAATCACTAGGGTTCTACTGCCTACTCTGCTATATCTACATATAGAATCATATGTGCAGCTAAATGTTGAATTTCTTTCTGGCTCTTCTCAGCAGAATCGCATTCCGAACTGGTGGTAGTTTTATATTTGTGACGATTTAAAAGTGCTTGCTAAAGTCTCCTGAATAAAGAATAATTTGAATTTGAATAAATGTTTAACAATTATTTTTTAAAGGAAACAAAAGAACAATCACCAAATAATACCACAGATAATCAACATATAGTGACATTTGTTGAAAATGATAATGAGGAGTATACAATGTTCCAAGTGTTTGATGATGAAAAAGATGATGAGGTTTCAGGTAAATTATCATTAGTGAAACAAAGATTAATTGTAATTATATAAATTCAAATTTGGCAGCAAGTGGAGAACGGAAGAGAAATGGAGTGTCTTTACACTATGTTCCCGGGTTCCCTCTGCCTACCCTGCCCTGTGCGGCGTGAAGCTAATAAATATAAAAAAAATGTAATTATTTCTTTGACAGTTTTTTATTGTATCCTGTATATGATAGAGTAGGCTTCATATTGTATCCTGTATATGACATAGTGTTAAGACACTGTTCCCATTGAGACACTAGCAATCTACACTATACACTGGATTTGGCATTGCATGTTGAATAATGAAACACTTTGCCTTGTTACCAAAGTACAAAAATTAAAATATTTTCTTTCTTTCATTCAGTTTCACACAGCATAGGCAGAGAGAAATTAGGAGTGTTAATACATAATGCCTTTAATTCAGAGTAAAATAGGGAGTCTATTAGACTAATCTTAACATTAGGTTCCTAAGTATTCTCTGTTTATCCCGCCATGTGCAAGATACAGCATGTAGCTAAAAATAATATTGGCTATTTTAAAATATAAACAATACTTGATAATTTTAAAATTAACCAACAATTTTTACTGCTCAAAGTATTAACCTCACTCGGAAAAGAATGATATTAGCTTCAAGCTGTATCCCATACAAGACAGGATAGGCAGAGGGAACCCGGGAACCTTGTGTCAAGACACTTCTGTTCCCAACTTTCCGCCGAATTTAAGGCATTGCGTGTTTAATGGCGGAACTCAACGCCGCGCATACAAGAATGATACTAAATTAATATTAATCTACAATTTTGATTATTAATTTCCAGGTCCCGAAGAAGAAGGTCTAAATGATTCAATGAACAGTCCTCCGTGCACTGTTAGAGAGAGACACGAGGAAATAGAAGAGAATACTTCTAATAAACAATTAAGACAGCCCAGTTCTGATAAAATATGCTGTAAGTTTTAATTTGAGGCCTGTTGTGGCACAGTGGCACAAGTGTATGACTGTAATTGACAGGTTGTGGGTTCGATCCCCACTCGAGGAAATGAAATATTTAATATTTTTAATTTAAATCTTTAATGTTTTTTGTTTTATTGTTCTGGTAATAAGGCAAAACGCGGTGAGTTCCTTCACTTAACAATCAATGCCTTAAATTCGGCGGAAAGTTGCGAACGAAAGACTAGATTCCCAAGTTCCCTCTGCTTACCCTGCCTTGTGCGGGATACAGCGTGAAGCTAAAAAAAACTTCTATATATTATTCTTATTAATGTAATAGAGCCTAAACTCCTAAATCTGTTTCTTTATCTGTTTGTCGGTGCGTTTGTACGTGATAATCTCAGAAACGGCTAGTAAATAAAAAAGTTAAGTCATTTTAAAATGTGTAGTTTGGTAAAATTTCTAAATTTTTTTTGTTCTATTAGTTAAATTTTAGTTTTCAATGAAAAATATCGTTTTAAAAGTGAGTTTATAGAACATAAAAATAATTGTAATTTGTAAATAAAATATTGTAATTCAAGTGGGCGAAGCCGCGGACCGGAGACTAGTATTTAATATTTTCACACATTGCCTCAAATTTGGCAAAAAGTGGGAAACAGAAGCCTTAACGCTAGGTTCCCAAGTTCCCTCGACTTACCCTGCCATGTGTGAACCTATTTTCTTTTTTTTTTCAATTTCAGGCAAATCATCAACAGAGAATGTTACAAATTTAATAGAAAACAGCATCTATTGTGCTAAAGTAAAGGAACTGAGGTTGAAGATAAATGAAGAATTAAATAATATTATGTAAGATTTTTGTTTTTATTTCTTTTTTCTTATAATATATAATCATTTTATAGTTATTTATGAATATAATTTAATAGCGAGAGTTCCCAAGTTACCTCTGCTTACCCTGCTTTGTGCGGAATACATAGTAAATGTAAAAAATAATATATTATTTTTAATATTTTTTTTATAATAATTTTTAATCTTACTAATAAAATTATAAATGCGAAAGTTTGGATGTATGTATGGATGTTTGTTACTCTTTCACGCAAATACTACTGAAGCGATTACGATGAAATTAAATATGTATGTAGTTGAAGGCTCAGAATAACATATAGGCTACTTTTTATCCCGGAGTTCCCGCAGGATTTCTTACGTTGATAATATTGTTACCTTATGATAGGGTTTCCATGCGGACGAAGTCGCGGACGGCCTCTAGTGTATAATATTTTTTTTTATATATTTCCAGATCTGTATTAGAAAATCAAAATATATCAGCCATAGATCCGTGTGATGTATCCAAAATGATGAAACATTCAACTGAATTCAGTTGTAGATACAGTAGAGTGCATTTGTATCAGTTGCAGAGACAAGTGAGTAAAAAATATATTATTATTATATATTAGGCTTAGGCAATCGAGGAAATGAAATATTTAATATTTTAAATTTAAATATTTAATGTTTTCATTTCTTTGCTCTGGTAATAAGGCAAAGCGCGGCGTTGAGTTCCGCCACTCAACACGCAATGCCTCAAAAATCGGCGGAAAGTGGGGAACGGAAGTGGAACGGAATGTCTTGACACTAGGTTCCCTGGTTCCCTCTGCCTACCCTGCCTTGCGCGGGATACAGCGTGATGCTAAAAAAAAATATTATATTTATTAGTTTCCCACGGAAATTTGGGAACCTATTGTAAAGACACTCTGTTCCCTATTTCCCCAGAATTATTAATTTCATGTCATTTACCGCGTTACTGGAACTATAGAAAATTAATATATAAAATATTTCATTTCCCTAAGTGGGAATTGAACCCGCACGCTTGTGCCCATGCTGGAAACAGGCCTCAAATATTCTTATTTAAAATTTAAATAAATGATCAACTAAATTCAGATTTTTTCATAACAAAAATAGTGTTATTAAAACAACCTGTATATGAAAACTATATTAAATTAAACTGTTTGTATATTCAGACTTATTTTGAAAAAGTTATATAAATAAAGATAAATAAAATATAAAATAAAAAAAATGTTACTCCAACTTAACACCAGCATACACACTAAAAGTCACTAACGTTACCATCAGATCACTCTGTTCCCATTAGGTACCTCCGTTTATCACTTTTCATTGATTTCTGGAAGCATTGCTAGTTAAGTTGCTATAAGATTTTTTTTTTTATTTTGTGTTTTATTAATCTTTATTTTCATGATTTTTTAGTCATAAGTCTAAATATACAAATTTTATTTTATTACACTAATTTTGTTTTGTTTTGTGAATAAGGGTAGGCAGAGGGAGGCCCACCGAGCACCCAGGTTCCCAGGTTCCCTCTACTATCCTCAAAAACATTGTGAATGAATGGAGATAGGCAGAGGGACGCCTAATTAAGACCCAGGTTCCCAGGATTCCTTGCCTATCCTCAAAAAAATGTAAAAGAATGAAGGTAGGCAGAGGGATGCCTATTTAAGATCTAGGTTCCAGGTTCCCTTCTGTCTACCCTCAAAAAATATGTAAAAAAATGAACGTACCCAGAGAGACGCCTAATCAAGACTCAGGTTCCCGGGTTCCCTCTCATCCTTACGAGAATCTATAATAAAATTATTTCAATAATCCCCAGTTGGTCGACATTGAACGCAATTCCAATATGGCGATGCCGTTTGTTCTGAAAACTCATTACCAGGCGCAATTAGTGAGGGTCACTTCACTACATAATAATATTTTACACGCTATACAGGTTTGTATTTGTTTTTTTTTTGTTTATGGTTTTGTTATTTTTTTTTTACTTCATAATAATATTTTACATGCTATACAGGTTGGTTTTTTTTTTGTTTATGGTTTTGTTATTTTTTTTTTCACTACATAATATCTTACACGCTATACAATTTTGTATTTATTTATTTTTGTTTATGGTTTTGTTATTTTTTTTTCACTACATAATAATATTTTACATGCTATACAGGTTTGTATTTATTGTTTTTTGTTTATGGTTTTGTTATTTTTTTTTTCACTACATAATAATATTTTACATGCTATACAGGTTGGTTTTTTTTGTTTATGGTTTTGTTATTTTTTTTTCACTACATAATAATATTTTACATGCTATACAGGTTTGTATTTATTGTTTTTTATTTATTGTTTGTTATTTTTTTTTCACTACATAATAATATTTTACATGCTATACAGGTTGGTATTTTTTTTGTCTATGGTTTTGTTATTTTTTTTTCACTACATAATAATATTTTACATGCTATACAGGTATGTATTTATTTTTTTTTGTTCATGGTTTTGTTATTTTTTTTTAATGTTGGTATTTTTTTTGTCTATGGTCTCTTTTGAGTTGATTGTTTTTTTTTAATTTTGTTGTTGGATATGCTTAGTGAAGTAACGGTTTTGTAAAATCTGCTGCTGAAGATGAAAAATATATATATTAAAATATATGTTTAAATATGTGTAGAAATAATGTAAAAAATAATAAATATATGTAAAGTTTTTTTTTTATTTTTAGTTTCACGCTGTATCCCGCATATGGTAATGTAGGCAGAGGGAACTTAGGAACCTAGTGTCCTAACACGTTTCGTTCCCCACGTATCGATTATTATTATTATAATTTTCCTGAGGCCTGACTGTAAACGCGACAGGTTGTGGGTTCGATCCCTACTCGCGGAAATTAAATATTTAATATTTTTATTTATTCACTCTGCTAACAAGCCAAAAGCGCGGCGTTGAGTTCCACCACTCAACACGCAATCTAGTGAGAAACGGAACGGAGTGTCTTAACACTAGGTTCCCAGGTTCCCTCTGCCTACCCTGCCATGTGTGGAATACAAAAAAAATATAATAATTAATATTTGCGAGATACAGCGTGAAACTAAAAAAAAAAATAATATTTATTTCCAGGTTTTACTAAAATCCTTCCAACAAACACCCTGTATAGGCGATACTTCGGAATCCGTGAAGGGCATAATAAAAACGTTGAAAGAAACAAAAGATTGTATGCAGAGAGTGGAGAGTTCTAATATGTTTGATGATGTAGGTTTGTTTGTATTGTATAGTGGTCTGGAATTGTTTATTATGCGGCGTTGAGTTCCGCGCCATGTATCTGACAATGCTATACTAAATTTAAAAGAGTATAAATAATTTTTCAAGTTATTTATGTTGTTAGTGATAAATTAGTTGTAACAAGTATATAAGAATTGATGATGTTTTTCATAAATTTAATTATATATATAAATATTACTCTGGCTACACAAGAGATTTTTAGCTCGATTAGACCGTATGGCTTAGTTGGTCAGAGCGCTTGGACGGTTTCCAAGAGACGTGGGTTCAAATCCCGCTATATTGAAATTTTTATATGCTTTTTAACTTAGTATTTTCTTTCCAAAGTGTTGAATAACACTTTAAGAATAATAGAAATTTGAGTGACGGAACTCAACGCCGGGCTTTGTTTTGTAAATAAAGTGATAATATGGAAATAATAAATATTTCATTTGCTCTAGTGAGAATAGAACTCATAAGCCTAATGTGTAGTTGGGCGATGCTTTATTATCATAATAATATTTATATTGTGGAAGTTTCTATAATACTGTAGAATATTCTACAATAGTGTAGAATAAAAAGATTTTTAAGTAAAGTTTGAAAGTGTTTATCTTCATATACATAGAATATGCATATAAGTAATGTAGGTGCACGTTCATATCTTGTTGCATTTAAATTTTTAAACAATGTTTTATATTGATTTTCTTTGAATAATAAGTACTATTAAAATTATTAATTTTTCTTATTGTTTAATTAAACTTACAAATGCATATTGTGATAATAGAAGATTCCAATTTTTGGTTTAATTTTGAAGGCATTGCGTGGTGGCGGAACTCAACGCCGCGCTCTGCCACTATAGGCTTTTATTAATATTATTACAATGTTTTTCCAGTCAATTGAGGAGACATGTGTGAAATTAGAAGATACATTAAATGAATATACAACAAAGATGTCCGAATTTTTAAATAATATTGATAGTACGGTACATATTGAAATAAATTATCTTTTTTAATATTAAATATATATTTTATTATTATGAATTATATTTTTTTATTAAAAATTGGTATAATATATGTCAATGTAATATGCCTAGATATTTTTTTTGTTTTAGTTTATTATGCTGTATTTCGAGTATAGGTGGGAAGGCAAAGGGAACCTCGATACCTAATGTCAAGATGTTTCCTATTGAAACACTTTGTTCACTTTCAATTAATTTGTAGAGGCGTTGCGGGATATGTGGCGGATCTCAACGCCACATTTTACCTTGTTAACAGAGCAAGGAAATGGAAATATTAAATATTTATTTACCTTGAATGGGGATTAAACTCACAACCTGTCGCGTCTACAGTCACATCCTGTGCCACTGGACCTAAATTCATTTTTTTAAATTAGTTTAAATAAAACTAAATAAAATTTTGAGGAAATGAAATATTAAATGTTTACAATTTAAATATTTAATTCTTAATTTCTTCGCTCTGGTACCAAGGTAAAGTGCGGCGTTGAGTTACGCCACTCAACACGTAATACCTCAAATTCGGCAAAAAGTGGTCAACGGCAGTGTTTTATCATTAGGTTCCCAAGTTCCCTCTGCCTACCCCGCCATGTGAGGGATACAGTGTAAAATTAATAAATAAATAAATAATAAAACAAATATGATGTATATTTTTTAATTAACACTAAAAAAATACATTAATTTCAGAGTGCCTCTTCAAAAAAATCAAACAATAGTAAAGGCAAAGATAAATGTGGTAGTTCCACTAAATCTGGGAATAATTCGAGTATGTACCTTTTTTGTTTATTTATTGACAGTTTGATATTATATTTAATTTTTTGTGGTTGTAATAATTTAAAATAAAACTTTTTTACTTAAAATATATAACAATTACACTTTTAAAATAATATTATAAAATATATAAAGTCTTGTTGCTCTTAAACTGATCTCATTTTTAATACTAAATTTAAAAACGTATAAAAAATTTAACGAAGCAGGATTTGAACCCGCGACTCTTGGAAACCGTCCAAGCGCTTTGACCAACCATTTATTAAGCCATTCGTTCAGTTCTTTATACGTTTTTAAATTTACTATTTTTCTTTCCTAAGTGTGGAATAACACTTAAAAATAGTAAAAATTTTTGTAAAACAAATAAATTTATTTGTTTACTTATTTTTCAGTTAAAAGCCCTGAAACTCGCCTTTCCATGTATTCCTTAGAGACAATGCGTGTTACGTTGAATCCTAAATCTTCTAAATGCAAAGATAATTCTGGGTACGTAAAAATATATATATTTTTTAAAATAAGTACCTTCTTGAATGGGAGGGTAGGCAGAGGGAACTTGGGAACCTAGTGTTAAAGACACTGCCAATTTTCGCCGAATTTGAGGGTGGCGGAACTCAACGCCGCGTTTTATTATATTACCAGAGTGAAGTAATGAAAATATTAAATATCTCTAAATAGATTAATATATGTTGTTGAAATGTAGCAAATTATTATCCGCTTTTTCTAAATATGTATAAGTTATATTATTAAATATTTTTTTTTATAAAAAACGTATTAAAATTTGAACGTAGCGAGATTTGAACCCGCGCCTCTTAGAAACCGCCCAAGCGCTCTAATCACTGAGCCATTCGTTCTCTTCAAGCTACAAATGAATTCTAAATCTAAAATCTAAATATGCTTGTTACAATTTATGTTATTATACGTTTATTTTTCATAGTTTTTTTTTAAATAGTATTTTTCTTTCCAAAGTATG